>APFE031356916.1:5614-22022 GCA_000404065.3 Pinus taeda | reverse complement strand
GGAAGTATTTCCTTTTCCATTGTATTTTTGAAGCTCTTTCTAATTCATCAAGTAATGGAAGAAGCCCTTTTCTTCTTCTTTCCCTAATAGGAATAGTTGCTTTTAATATACATGTAAAAAAATACACTCAGCTCTGAAAAATTCCAATTAAAGATATGTAGCCACTACAAGGGCAGTCACTTACAATATTCCAAGAAGAAATGCGACATGTTAGATATATATTGTTTGATGAAATGAGCTTTCTAGTATCAAGGTTGTTTATGCAAATAGATGCTCGATTACAAGAAGCATTTCCAGATAAAAGAATTTTCCTCTTGGTGAGGCTTCAAAAGAATTTGAAACCTTTTTCTAGACAGAATTGCTCTTGTACAAGCCATTTTGTGACGTTCCTGCAAAAATTGGCCTTTAAGCTGAAATTGTTATTGAAAATTGGAGGAATTTTTGATATCGAGCATGGCATGTTGGTCGGAATCTATCAACTATAGACAATATTGAAGATGAAGAAGATGGTGATTTTTCTAACCATGAAACAAATCTTGAAGATGATTTTCAATAATGGAAAATTTTATCTCGCTTGGTTCCACCAAATGATGTGAATGTTTCTGATCTTCGAACCCTTGGTTGAAGGGACTTTGATATATCTTTTGACTAGGAAAGTACAACTATTTCTGATGATGATGTTGCAGAAGAAGCTATTAATTTTATATCGAATGCAAAATCAAGCGGATATTGTTGACCTTTCAAACAGAATATTTACATCTCCAAATTCTTTTTCGGAAAAACAACGACTTGCTTTTGAAATTTTTTAAGGCACTTTGTTGAATATGAGATTCGTGAATCTCTTCTTATGATTTTTCAAGGCACTTTGGGCACTGGGAAGTATTTCCTTTTCCATTGTATTTTTGAAGCTCTTTCTAATTCATCAAGTAATGGAAGAAGCCCTTTGCTTCTTCTTTCCCTAATAGGAATAGTTGCTTTTAATATACATGTAAAAAAATACACTCAGCTCTGAAAAATTCCAATTAAAGATATGTAGCCACTACAAGGGTAGTCACTTACAATATTCCAAGAAGAAATGCGACATGTTAGATATATATTGTTTGATGAAATGAGTTTTCTAGTATCAAGGTTGTTTATGCAAATAGATGCTCGATTACAAGAAGCATTTCCAGAGAAAAGAATTTTCCTTTTGGTGGTAGATAATATATTTTCCTTCTGGTGGTAGAGTGTTTTAAGTTCAATTTCATAGTGGAATTATTTGATGTAAAGAAAACAAAATATATATGTTAAGACTCAATGTTCCTTCTGTGGTTGCAATGTTGGTCAAATTGAATTTTTTTTCTTGTTGTTGTTTTTATGTAGAAAACTATATATCTCTAGTCTTAAAATGTCCTATTATGTTGTTCTTCTTTAAATCCAATGTGTGCAATTTAGATGTGTTTTTTGCATTTATGTTCCTATGCTCCAATGGTAGTGTTACTATTTTATTTCTTTCTCTTTCATTTGTGATTGTTGTGGTCTTTTGTGTGGATCCCTTCACTTTGTTCACGTCTTCCATAAATAAAAATGTTGTTTACATTTATAATATTATTGTTGGGCTTTCATGTTCTAGGTTTTTATATCAATATTCTTGAGATTTATACTATTAATATATTCATGTATTGATATCAATATATTTATGGCTTAAAATTTATTTATTGTTTATAATGTAGTGAAATAAATATGTTATTATTAATGTGATGATGATTTATCATGTTTTAATGCTTTATGGTTTGCAATGTGGTTCTTATATTGGTTTTGGTTTATGTTTTTTATTTTTATTTTGTGTTATAACATTATTTATGTTTATAATATTGATGCCATGGATTTAGGGCTTAGGTTCGGTTTAATATTTCCTTGGGTTTATAATATTAAATGATTAGGTTTATTTGTTATTTAAGTTTGTAATATTATTAATTCCTTCGGTTTATCATTTATTCCCTTTGGTTTATTAATCCCCAATATTAAGTTTTAAATAATAGTCCTAAGGTCATATAATCCCTTACGCTTTACAATGTTTTTATCCTTCAATTTATTAATGTGTTGCTTTCATAATATTAACAATCCCTAGTGTTTGTTGATCCGTTAGGTTTATAATATTCATAGTCACGTGGGTTGATCAATTCGTAGGGTTTAAAATATTAATTCCTATGTTTTAGTAATCCCTTTTGTTTTTAATATTGATCCCTTTCCATTTTTGATCCCTTGGGTTTGTAATATTTTTCCCTTGGGTTTATTAATTCCTTAGGTTTATAATATCAAATGCTTGGGTTTCTTCGTTCTTCAAGTTTTTAATATTAATAATTCCTTTGGTTTATCATTTAACCCCTTTTTTTTGTTAATCATGTGACCTTAAAAACTTAATTCCTAGGGTTTATTAATAGTTTCGGTTTTTAATATTACCTTGTTGGATTTATTGATTCCTTGGGTATATTGATAACTTTCATTTATTAGTCATTTGTTTTTATAATATTAATGCCTTGGGTTTGTAATATTAATAATCTCTTGTTTTTATAAAACCCCAATATTAAGGGTTAAATATTTGTCCAACTATTTATGATTATGTCAATATCCCAATAGATTAATCTACTATGGAAATCAACCACGTCAACCATTTTTATTTTAGGTTTATAATATCATGTTGGGTTTATATGCGTGGTTTATAATTTTTATCCCTTAGGTTTATTATTTCCTTGGGTTTATAATATCAATCCTTTCAGTTTATTGATCTAAGTTTCATATTCCTAGGGTTTAATATTATTCAACAATGGTCAAAAATAAACAACCAGGTTTGACCATGATCAACCATTATCCAACATCAATCGACTGGGTTTATTATTACCTGTTTCACGATGGTTTATTATGATCTCAACTATGGTCAACCATGGTCCAACATGGAATTGTGATAAGGATTGTCTCAATATGAAAAAAATGATGGTTAGTCATGTTTATTTAGTGTTTATAATATTTGTATTAAGGTTTATATACATTGGGTTTATAATATTAAGTCCCTTGGTTTAATTTATTCCCTTGGGTTCTAAATCCCTTGGGTTTTTAGTGTTAATCCCTTGGCTTATTATCCTTGGTTTATAATATCATCCACTTGGGTTTATTATTCCCTTAGGTTTACAATATCAATCATGGTCAACCATTATCAATTGTATCCAACCATGGTCAAGCATGGTTGAATGTTTCATTATGACAAGGATTGTCTCACCATGAAAATAAACCTTGTTTATTTTAGTGTTTGTAATATGTATATTGGGGTTTACCAATGTTGGGTTTATAATATTAGTATATTGGGGTTTACCGATGTTGGGTTTATAATATTAGTATATTGGGTTTAATATTATTCCCTTGGGTCCATAATACCTTGGGTTTATTATTAGGTTGGGTTTATAATATCAACCATGGCCATCTTTATTAATCTCTCTTGTTTGTCATATCCATCCATTGCACTTTTCGATCCCTTAGGTTTTTAATATTTATCCCTTAGGTTCACTAATTCGTTGGATTTTTAATATTAAATAGTTGGGTTTATTAGTTCCTTTGGTTTATAATAATCCATTTGGTTTATTAACCCCTTGAGTTTAAAATATTAATTCTTAGGGTTTATTAATTCGACCATGTATATTTTTGTATTTTTAATATTTATCTTAGGGTTTGTATACCTTGGGTTTATATTATTAGTCCCTTTTGTTTAATATTATTACCTTAGGTTCATAATTCCTTTGTGTTTTAATATTAATCCCTTGGGTTTATTGTTCCTTTGTGTTTATAATATCGATCATTGTTTATTATTTTCAATCATGGTTTATTATGGTCTACCATGGTTGAATGTAATTGTGATAATGATTGTCTCACTATGAAAATAAATCATGTTTATTTTAGTGTTTGTAATATTTATATTTGGGTTTACGTATGTTGGGTTTATGATATTAGTCCCTTGTGTTTAATATTATTCCCTTGGGTTCATAATCCCTTGGGATTTTAGTATTAATCCCTTGGGTTTATTATTAATTTGGGTTTATATTATCAATACCTTGGGTTTATTGTTCCCTTAAGTTTATAATACCAGTCATGGTCAACCATGGTCAAACATGGTTTAATGCCGCATTGTGACAAGGATTGTCTCACCATGAAAATAAATCATGTTTATTTTAGTCTTTGTAATATTTATATTTGGGTTTATAATGTTGGGTTTATAGTATTAGTCCCTTGGGTTTAATATTATTCTCTTGGGTTATAATCCATTAGGTTTATTATTCAGGTTTATTCTTCTATTTTATAATATCAATCATGGTCAACCACTGTCAATCATAGCCAACCATGGTCAACCATGTTTGAATGTCGCATTGTGACAAGGATTGGCTCACCATCAAAATAAACCATCTTTATTTTAGTGTTTGTTATATTTGTGTTTACCAATGTTGGGTTTGTTATATTAGTCCCATGGGTTTAACATTATTTTTCTTGGGTTCATAATCCCTTGGGGTTTTAGTATTAATCCCTTAGTTGTATTATTCCTTTGTGTTTATAATAAAAAACCCTTGGGTTTATTATTCCCTTAGATTTATAATATCGATCACGGTCAACCATTGTCAATCATAGCCAACCATGGTCAGCCATGGTTGAATGCCACATTGTGAAAAGGATTGTCTCACCATGAAAATAAATCTTGTTTATTTTAGTCTTTGTAATTTTTATATTTGGCTTTAGGAATGTTGGGTTTATAATATTAGTCCCTTGGTTTTAATATTATTCACTTGGGTTCATAATCCCTTGGGGTTTTAGTATTAATCCCTTGGGTTTATTATTCATTTGGGTTTGTAATATCAATCCTTTGGGTTTATTATTCCCTTAAGTTTATAATATAAATCATGGTCAACCATTGTGAATCATATCCAACTATGGTCAACCATGTTTGAATGTCGCATTGTGACAAGGATTGTCTCACCATCAAAATAAACCATGTTTATTTTAGTGTTTGTAGTATTTATATTTGGGTTTACCAATGTTATGTTTATAATATTAGTCCCATGGTTGAATGCCGCATTTTGACAAAGATTATATCACCATGAAAGTAAACCATGTTTATTTTAGTGTCTGTAATATTTATATTTAGGTTTACCAATGTTGGGTTTCTAATATTAGTCCATTCGGTTTACTATTATTATGTTGGGTTCATAATCCCCTGGGTTTATGTTTCCCTTCAGTTCATAATATCAATCCCTTGGGTTTATTATTAATTCCCTTGGGTTCATAATATCAATCCCTTAGGTTTATTATTAACTTGGTTTATAATGTCAATCATGGTCGACCATAACCAACCATGGTCGACTATGGTCAATCATAGTGAGATCTCACATTATGAAAAAAAATCTCCACTTAGGGTTTATATACCTTGGTTATTTAATATTAGCGCCTTGAGTTTAATATTATTCCTTTAGGTTCATAATCCCTTGGGGTTTTAGTATTAATCCCTTGGGTTTATTGTTCCTTTGGGTTTATAATATCAATCCCTTGGGTTTATTATTCCATAGTCAACCACGGATTATTATGAGGTCAACCATAGTCAACCATGGTCCAACATGGAATTGTGATAAGGATTGTCTCAAATTGAAAATCAATGATGGTCAATCATGTTTATTTTATTGTTTATAATATTTATCTTAGGGTTTATATAGTTGGGTTTATAATATTAGTCCCGTGGGTTTAATATTATTCCCTGGGGTTCATAATCCCTTGGGTTTTTAGTATTAACCCCTCAGTTTTATTATTCCTTTTGGTTTATAATATCAATCGCTTCAGTTTATTATTCCCTTAGGTTTATAATATTGATCATGGTCAACCATTGACAATCATAGCCATCCATGGTTAGCCATAGTTGAATGCCACATTGTGACAAGGATTGTCTCATCATGAAATAAACCATGTTTATTTAGTCTTTCTAATATATATATTAGGGTTTACCAATGTTGGGTTTATAATATTAGTCCCTTGCGTTTAATATTATTTCCTTGGGTTTATTATTATTTCCTTGGGTTTTAGTATTAATCCTTTTGGGTTTATTATTAACTTGGGTTTGTAATATCAACCATGGTCAACTTTATTAATCTCTTGTGTTTGTAATATCAATCCGTTGTGCTTCTTGATCCCTTATGTTTTTAATATTTATCCCTTGGGTTCATTAATTCCTTGGGTTTATAATATTAAACGGTTGTGTTTATTAGTTCCTTGGGTTTATAATATTAGTCCCTTTTGTTTAATATTATTCCCTTGGGTTCATAATCCCTTGGATTTAGTATTAATCGCTTGCGTAATAATATATAATAAATATATTTATTATTATAATATAATTATATAATAAATTCAATGTATAAAACCCTAATATTAAATATTAAAAATTACAAAATAAACATGGTTGAATTAATAAAGCCTAAGAATTATAATTATAAGAATAATAATTATATTATAATTTCTATTACTAATATCATTTGAGTTTATAATTATTATTAAATTAATATAATAATCAAATATATTAATATATACGGATATTTGTTGTTTTTATTTATATAGTTATTAATAATCATAAATAGTTGGTCTTTAAAACAATACACATAATAATTCCCTTATCACAATTCTAGTTATTATTGGATCATGGTTGTTGTTGTTGTTTTTTTTTTGTAATCTGAGTATGTCCATTACTATTAACAAAATATATACAGCAGTTACATTAAGGTCTTATCCCGCCCCGAAGGGAAACCGGGACTCTTGACCCTCCAAAAATGGTAAATTAAAACAAAATTGAGTGTTTACCACTGTTTCAAACCAGTTTTCCAGATTGGTTTCTATAGCTATAACCATACTATAAACTACTAAGTTCTTCCTACAAATAAAATAGCCATATATCGCATGCCAAACGAAAACAAAAAACCAAGAGTTTCCAGAAAAACCAGGAACATGTCGTTGAGCGCTACTTGTCTGGTTCAGCCTGTTGGCCTTTCTCCTGCTTTACCAAAACTCCACTTGCCATGAGCTGGTTCTGCAGTTCCTCCAATCTTTTTTCCTGCAGGAGCATGGTGATAACTATGTCCTTCAGCTCCTTTTTCACATTGGGGAGGCTTTGAACCATTTCTTCCATCTCCATGGAAACCTGCTCTAAGGCTTTTTCCATAAGACGCTTCATGACCCAATAAAGATGGAGGGATTGTTTATAGAGGGTCATCCTGCCCCTGGTATGGCCAGGGTCTGGCATAATGGCAGCCCAATCTTCCATTTCCTCTTCTGACTGAGCCTGTATAGCGTCCTCTTCCCAATGCTCCATTATTTTTCTAGCTTTTGGATTTGAATTTTCTCTGTATTCCTTCTCCGCAATTCGAATCCTGTCGCTGATGGTCTGTCTGGTCCACCTGGAGTCGTCGCCCGTCGCTGGTTCATCCTCCGGCTCCTGGAGAGGGCTACACTGTCGTCCCCTCCGGCTTCTTCCCTCCGCCACATCCTTTCGCTGACGGCCTCCTCGGCCCCTTCGGCCTCGACCCCTTCTCCCTCTGCCACGCAAGCCTCCTCCTCTCCTGCCACCGGCTCGGTCCCTCTCAATCTCAGTATCCTCGCTTTCCTCACCCGGCAGGCATTTCCAGCGATTCCTCCAGACCTCCTCCCCCTGGATGTCCTGCTGCTCCTCATTTTCCTCTTCAGAAATATCCAAAAACTGTACACGCGGTTTCCCCTCTGCATCAACCTTCCGTTTGCCCTTCAAGTCCGCCGGAATTTTATAGTGAACCTCCTGCCCTCCGCTTCGCATCCATCTCCTCCCACTTCTGCTGCCTTCTCCTTCCATTGTCCTGCGTCCGCTGCAAACTCCGCCTCGCGCCTTCCTCACGGTAGCTAACCCAACCCACCAACACACCAGATAACTGTTTACCGAAATTAAGTCGTCCTCACCTCGAATTACCCCTTCCCCCCAGCTCACCAGGTCGCAGCAGACAGAAGTTTGGCAATCCTCGCAGACAATTATCCCTCTCTTACTCCCGGTTTTAACAACATGCATCCTGGTTGAATCATTACCGAGATAATGGCTGTATCTGCTCTCACGGCCCATCACATAATGGTGCTGCCTGCTCGCCGTCCTACCGTCCCATCCGCTGCTCAGATCACCTGCATTACTGAGCCCCTGATCAGCCTGATCTCCCTGCCAACCGCTCCACCTGCCTGCATTATTCCTACCTCGTTCGATCTTCATTAATCCTTCGATCATGCGCTGCCAGGACGTCACGTTACTCCATGCCATGTCATCCAGCCCGATCGGGCGCATGGTTGTTGTTGTTGTTGTTGTTGTTGTTGTTGTTGTTGTTGTTGTTGTTGTATATTATTATATTTATTATTTGTTTTTTTGTTGTAATAATATTAATTAGATCACAATCATTATTATAATTACTAATAAAATATATAATAATATAATAATAATACAATTCTTTATTAATATAATAACTATATATATATTCAGTAAATATTATATCATTATTTTATTTATATTATCATTATTAATATTATTATTATATATTTTATTTTTTTTTTATAATTTTTATATTATTATTATAGACAATATAATGATAATTTGTGGGTTTCTTATATTAATTAATCTACATATTATTATTATTATATTATATTAATATAAAATATATATAATAATATGTTGTATTATTTATATAGCTTATTAATAATTAAATAGTTGGTGTTTAAAAATACTTATAATAATGTTAACATGTTATAGCATATATCAACCACATTGGTAAATGTGGTTGTGGTTGTGCTAGTTAATATATGTAAAAAATGCAATAATATTTCTAACTATATCAATGTTATGCTTTATTTAATAAATTTATTTTAAAAATAATTAGAAACAAAAAAAAACAATTTAAAATTATAATTGTTTTTCAAATGAACTAGAGAATTAAAATAAATAGGATCCTTTTGTAATTAAAATGAATTTAAATAGTTTTGTGACTACATTTCTTATAATAATTTTATAAAATTATCCAATATTGCCTTGCCTCTTGTTCCATTTTCCTCTTGATTTCTCTTTTATTGATGTAGGAGCATCTAGACCCAGCAAGCAATGTGATGGAATGGTCACATGTTGTGGCTAAACAAAGCAAAAATTCATTGACTGTTTGGACGAATTCGATTTTACTGAGGAGGATAAACTTCTCAAATAAGTTTGTTATTGTAATAAATGAGAATTGTCTTATTTTAGATTAGTGATAAGATTGTTTGTATAGGTGTGTTGAGAAGCTAGGAAATAGCAGATTTCTGTTATTATTCCTAAAAACAGAAGATTGCATTAAGAGCGAGAGAATGATGGAGAGGTTTTTTATATATATATGGAACAAGTGGAGTTAGATCAAAAAAGGGGGGTATTTGTGTGGATCGAGGGATTCGTTTTTTAGAGTGATTTGTTAGAGATACTTTTTGTGTAGTTTTGAGTGTAGAGCGAAAGCTCGAATAGGTTTTTTGTGTCTTGGAGTGGTGTGAGAATTTGGTTTAAATGTGTGAACTGTATTATATGTATAACAGAGATTCTTCTTATGTAAATGGCTTAAGGCGAGATTTGTTCTTTCATATGCCATGAATAAAACTAAAATTGTACGTATCAATGTATGATGAGTGTAATGTTGGACGCGCTGTTTTCTTTGTAAAAGAGTTGAAGTTGTTACGGCTTGAACGTTTATTTAATCTGTAATATTTCTGAGTTTATTGCAAAACTGGCACTGTCGAATTGTAAGAATTGGGGAATTAGTGAACATAAAGAATATGTGAAATAAAGCTTTATTGGAGCCTTGTAGCTGAGATTAAAGTTATATTGAGTTATTGAGTCCGATCACTATTGGGTCGAATTGGGTGTAATTCTTATCACATCGCAACAGAGATCTGTTCAAATTCATTGGGTGTAACAGTAAATGGGACCCGAAATGATACAAGTCTGGTTTAAAGTGAATTGGGGTGAATGATATCGCCAAGATCTCAGAAGAGAACGTTGAAACATAGCCATCACAAATTTCTGTTAGACTTCGTATTGAGTTATGGAAAGTTGTCAATAGGTCGACAATGACACTAATTATAGTGAATGTAATCCCCACTTGAGATCATCTCGGCGCGCATTGGAGGGTGGGGCGATTTAGAGTTGTGCAAGTTGTATAGTTATCATCGGAGTGGAAGAGATTGTATATCACACCATATCGCCATAAAGACGAAAGAGAAGGTTATAAATCAGTTTTACATTGAGTCGGTTCTAGAGTTATCGCATCAGTGATGTTAATTCTGCGATAATCACATGACATATCACTCCAGTGAACGGTGATCTTAAAGAGTTATCGCATCAGAATGAAAATTAACCAAAGTCAAAGGCAGGCATTCAAAGATCCAGTGGTCGAATCCCAGGGTGGTTATTGAGAGAGAGAAGTTGCAGCTGTTCTGGTGACTTGTGGCGAGATATTTCCGTGATTTCTTAGATGAAGGACCGGAGTTATAAAGCCTTGACAGGTGATGCGAAGAGTTCGAGTCCTGAGATCTTGATAGTTAGGCTCTGATCTATGCATCGGTGTACCTCAGATCTGGAGCGCTAGCAGGTACATTGAAATTCTTGAGGTATAATTGTAATAGGTAAATGCGTGTTTGAGTTTGTTGGTAGGACTTTTAATTGAGATTGTTGAGACAGATTTTATACGTAAAGGGGAAAGGGCGCGTAAGCAGATTTAGTATCTAGTCAAGATTGAAATAAAGAAGCAAATATACAATAAATATTGCAGACAAATGTTATTGGTGATGTTGCGTGAAGGATTTGTTCGAAACAATGTCAAGTTGGAATCATGGGCGCATTGGTTTTATTAACTTTTGATTATATAAAAGTAAGTTGTGAGATTACTGGTGTATGGGTAAGCTGAAGAGTTTCCGCATGAATTGTTGAAATTAACAGATATCGAAGTTAAATTGTTCAATATTTGGAAGTGGATGTTTTAGGTGCATGATTGTTGGGAATCCTGGGTATGTGCAGGGTTGGTCCTGCATCAAATTTTTGGTATCAGAGCTTGGCTCTGTTGAAACTGAATAAGTTTGTTTTCTGAATGAAGTTTAGTAAGAGATTGCAGCTGTGAGGAAATCTATTCAAAGCAGAGGTGACAGCATCAGAAAGACTGAAGACTGCAGCAATATAAATCAAGAAAAGTTGTGAGAGAAGAATCAGATGTGCTCTTAAAAGCAGAAGTGGAAGTGAACGTGAAGAATCCAACAAAGATTGGACAGAAAGGACAATTGAAGTGTCTTCGAAAGAGAGAGTGAGAGATTGCAGAAGCCTAGAGAGAGCAAAGGTGTTGCTCAGGAGAAGATTCCAGATAGGGGATCGTGCTTACCAAAAGACTGAGTAAGGAGAGCTTAGTGAGGTAAGATTGTTGTAAGAAGGACTTACTATTGCAGAGGCTTCTTGCATAGGTGTAAGGAGCTCATGGAAAGAGAGGAGCAGAAAATGACTACAGATAGTCATAGCGGAAGTTCACAAGGAAGCCACAACAGAAGGGAAGATGCCAAAGCAAATAGCATGAGGATGAGTCAAGAAGAGTTTGACCGAGAGAAAGCTGAGATAGATTTTCATATTGGAATATTGATGAAAATGCTGCAGAAGAGTGTTTGGACCATGAAGAAAAGAGTAAAATGGTAAAGGCTACGAGAAAGGAGAAATTAGCAAATGAAGTTATAGATAGTAGAAGAATTGAGAAAGATTGAGCAGATATTGAGCGCTCAAGAGGAATCAGAGAAACATAGAGGAACAGAAGCAGAAATGGAAGTTTCCATTTGTAGACTAGAACAAGGTGAAATGTTGGGTGAAGAGGATAATGAGAGATCAGCTGAAGATCTCACGGAATATTGGCATAGTTCAGAACAATTCGAAGATATGTTGACAAGGAAATCAGATGAGGCAATGAAGCCTTGTGATTTTGATTCTTATAGTTTGTGTATGTTTGCAGGATATGCAGAGGATGATGGACAGTCGAATGAAATTGTCACAAACAGGAATGAAGCTCTTGAGGTGAAGTATGATGGTGAATCCCTTTTAGAGGAAGAAGGCGTTGATCTATGGCGACAGAAGGAGTTCATAGATGAAATTTTGTTTGGTGTGAAACAGTCACATGAGGAGTTTAATGATAATTCCATAGTGGGACTACAAGAAGGTAAACCACTGAATTTGTTTAATGGAATTCATGAAAGATGCTTGCAATATAATAATGTGGAAAACAGGTCAACTAAGGAGGATTGCCAAGAAAAGAATGAAGCTGAGAATGGAAATTGTGATGATCCGCTGGAGATATTTCACAAGGAGATAGAATTCTTGGAAAGATTACTCGAGGAACCCAAAGGAGAAACAAAGCTTACAGAACCTGATGGAGGAAAAGGTGTGGAAGACAGTATTAATAAATATGATGCTGAAATTAGAGAAATTGAGCAGCGATTATTTGAAGGTGAGATAAAAGATCAGAAGTAGCAAAGAGGTTATGTCCTCAAAGGCATAAAAGAGACAGAAATATCAACTCATCTAGATGAATGTGGAAGTAACCATCAATTTGGAAGGAATGATCAGCTACGTGAGAATGAATTTGAGGAAGGCATTAAATTGCAGAAGTATAGAAGCTGGCAGCAAAATGAAGAACTAGAAATTGATCTGGCAGTACAAAGGAAGACAATCAAAGATCGAAGATATAGATGGAAACGGATGAAAAGGGTGAAGTGGAATCTATTGCAACAGAGGTGGAATGGCAAGCTGATGAATGAGTTCAGGAAACTTGAACAAATTCATATTGATATGGGGTCACAGCAAGAAGGATCCGCTAAAATCCAAAATATCTATGATGGAGGATTGGTGCTTGAAGCATCAAAAGAAAATAGAAGGTATTGTATTTTGAAAACTGAAGATTGTTGTGTGTTTGCAGGTCACATTGAATTGAGCAAAGACAAACAGTTATTGAAGACTGTTGAAGAAATGACTACTCATAGTCATATGCAGAATAAGGAGGATGGCAAAAGAATTTTTGAATTCAAAGAATACACTGAGTCATTGAAGATCATTGATCTTGAAGAAAGCCAGAATGAAGGAGGATTAAAGACAGATATTGTAGATTGTACAGAACTTTTGAGAGAATTTCCAAACAAGATGGCAGATTTGTGGTATAAGTTGAATCTTTTGATGAGGAAACCAGGTAAAGCATTTGTGTCTATCAAGTTGATTAATGAAGATTTACACGCAGGAAAAGGGCAATGTGAAATCAATTTGAACCAAGAAGAACAGATCAGATTAATGGAAGGTAAGGTCAGAAAACTGCAAAATGAAGAAATGATTAAAGTGAGCAATACAACAGCCAAATATGTGAAAAGGATAGCAGCAGATAGTGAAGTATTGCAGCACAAAGGCAAAAGACTTGAGAAACAAACAACAACAGCAGTAATCAAGGACAGATTATCAAACCAAGTATGGAATCCAGGAGGACACAGGCATGAAATGCATGATCGGGAGATCATGGTTAATTTAAACTTTGGGAGTCTGATGCAGGAGCATCTAGACCAAGCAAGCAATGTGATGGAATGGTCACATGTTGTGGCTAAACAAAGAAAAAATTCATTGACTATTTGGACGAATTCGATTTTACTGAGGAGGATAAACTTCTCAAATAAGTTTGTTATTGTAATAAACGAGAATTGTCTTATTTTAGATTAGTGATAAGATTGTTTGTATCGGTGTGTTGAGAAGCTAGGAAATAACAGATTTCTGTTATTATTCCTAAAAATAGAAGATTGCGTTAAGAGTGAGAGAATGATGGAGAGGTTTTTTTTATATATGGAACAAGTGGAGTTAGATCAAAAAAGGGGGGTATTTGTGTGGATCGACGGATTATTTTTTTAGAGTGATTTGTTAGAGATACTTTTTGTGTAGTTTTGAGTGTAGAGCGAAAGCTCGAATAGGTTTTTTTTGTGGCTTGGAGTGGTGTGAGAATTTGGTTTAAATGTGTGAACTGTATTATATGTATAACAGAGATTTTTCTTATGTAAATGGCTTAAGGCGAGATCTGTTCTTTCATATGCCATGAATAAAACTAAGATTGTGTGTATCAATGTATGATGAGTGTAATGCTGGACACATTGTTTTCTTTGTACAAGAGTTGAAGTTGTTACGGCTTGAACGTTTATTTAATCTGTAATATTTCTGAGTTTATTGCAAAACTGGAACTGTCAAATTGTAAGAATTGGGGAATTCGTGAACACAAAGAATATGTGAAATAAAGCTTTATTGGAGCCTTGTAGCTGAGATTAAAGTTATATTGAGTTCTTGAGTCTGATCACTATTGGGTCGAATTGGGTGTAATTCTTATCACATCGCAACATAGATCTGTTCAAATTCATTGGGTGTAACAGTAAATGGGACCCGAAATGATACAAGTCTGGTTTAAAGTGAATTGGGGTGAATGATATCGCCAAGATCTCAGAAGACAATGACACTAATTATAGTGAATGTAATCCCTGCTTGAGATCATCTCAGCGCGCATTGGAGGGTGGAGTGATTTAGAGTTGTGCAAGTTGTATAGTTATCATCGGAGTGGAAGAGATTGTATATCACACCATATCGCCATAAAGATGGAAGCGAAGGTTATAAATCAGTTTTACATTAAGTCGGTTCCAGAGTTATCGCATCGGCGATGTTAATTCTGCGATAATCACGTGACATATCACTCCAGTGAACGGCGATCTCAAAGAGTTATCACATCAGAACAAAAATTAACCAAAGTCAAAGGCATGCATTCAAAGATCCAGCGGTCGAATCCCAGGGTGGTTATTGAGAGAGAGAAGTTGCAGTTGTTCTGGTGACTTGTGGCGAGATATTTCTATGATTTCTTAGAGGAAGGACTATAGTTATAAAGCCTTGACAGGTGATGCGAAGAGTTCAAGTCCCGAGATCTTGATAGTTAGGCTTTGATCTATGCATCAGTGTACATCATATCTGGAGCGCTAGCAGGTACATTGAAATGCTTGAGGTATAATTGTAATAGGTAAATGCGTGTTTGAGTTTGTTGGTAGGACTTTTAATTGAGATTGCTGAGACAGATTTTATACGTAAAGGGGAAAGGGCGCGTAAACAGATTTAGTATCTAGGAAAGATTGAAATAAAGAAGCAAAGACACGATAAATATTGCAGACAAATGTTATTGGTGATGATGCGTGAAGGATTTGTTTGAAACAATGTCAAGTTGGAATCATGGGCGCATTGGTTTTATTAACTTTTGATTATATAAAAGTAAGTTGTGAGATTGTCAGTGTATGGGTAAGCTGAAGAGTTTCTGCATGAATTGTTGAAATTAACAGATATCGAAGTTAAATTGTTCAATATTTGGAAGTGGATGTTTTAGGTGCATGATTGTTCGGAATCTTGGGTATGTGCAGGGTTAGTCCTGCATCATTTATGTATTAAAATTAATTTAAATAGTTTTGTAACTACATTTCTTATAATAATTTTATAAAATTATCCAATCTTGCCTTTCTTCCTAGTGTCGCGTGGAGCATGAGAAAGAAGAGCTTAGGAGTTCATGTCTCCCCAGGCATGGAGTAAATTACTAACGAACTCTGGGTAAAAGTCTCCCATGGGCTTTGAAAGTAAAAGAAAGAGAAAATTGGTAGTCATGATTAAGGGTTTATCTGGATGGAATGAATAAATCAGCCCATTGAATTTACGGCTAAATCGAATATTTTTAATACTAATCAATTAGAAGGGAAGGGAATAGCAATCAAAGTATCAATGAATGATCAAACTTTGTAATGTAATAATAATCCAATCCACCACGTGTTGTATCAAATGAGAAATATAACAATTGGAAGCAAGTGAGAATAGCAATCAATGTTGTGTGTGCTCATCGAAGCCTGGTTAAGGATACAAACCCAAGAGAATGGTTAAGGATACGAGAATGAAAGAACGATCAAATTTGTAATGTAGAAAATTTTAGTTAATATTAGTCGGTATACTAATTTTCTTTATTTTTACTATAAAATATTCGATTGGTATATTTTCAGAAAATAATTCACCTAAATTTTATATTCAATTGGTATATTTTTAGAAAATAATTTACCCAAATTTTATATTCAATTGGTATATTTTTAGAAAATAATTCACCCAAATTTTATTGTATAAAATTATTTTATTTTGTAAATAATCAAAATTTTATAGAGAAAAATAATTATTAGAAATTTAATCTTAAACTTTCTATATAAAATCTCCTTCTTAATAATATTAAGGAAAATGAATATTTCCAAACTCACATGGTATTATAAAAATTTC
>APFE031356909.1:45781-123897 GCA_000404065.3 Pinus taeda | reverse complement strand
CTGAGAGGGGGGGTGAATCAGTATTATCTAATTCTTTTAATAAATCTTTTAGTTTTGCATGTCAGTACCATAAAATAAGGAGCATGAACAAAGAAAACAGATAGTCACACCAAAGAACACAAGATGTAAGGTGGAAACCCAATGTGGTCTAAGTCCATTGAACTACCTGCGGTCCTTCGCACCTGAAACCCTTCTGTTCCTGCGTACGGGCGCACCTGCAACCCTTCTGTACCTACGTATGGGCGCACCTGAGACCCTTCTGTGCCTGCGTACGGGCGCACCTGCAACCCTTCTATACCTGCGTACTGGCGCACCTGAAACCCTTCTGTGCCTGCGTACGGGCGCACCTGAAACACTTCGTTCCTGCGTATGTATGCACTTTTCCCTCACTGTACCTGCGTACCTTCGGTCATAGATGATTTCAAGACTTCAGAAAGAACCCAGACAGTTAGATCTACAGATCTGAACATGCGTCGAAGAGATCTTAGTCCATCAGTAGATTCGCCTTATTTAGATCTAGACTAGATCTTACCCTCATAAGATATTCAACCAAAAAACATGCTTAAGCCAAATGATCTCCTTTGCTTTATATAGTAAAGCTCATCCTTAAATCATGGATTAATACCACGGGCCGCCACCATAATAACACAAAACCGTCGGCTAAAAACCAAGTGTAAAACATAAGAAACCCCACGTGTGCTTTTCTTTGCCTTGAAATGTGTGCACTGGAGGTACGCACCTCCTGAACGGGATAACTGCGGGTAAGTATGTACTTTATGTAACACCGACATGCGTGTATGCACCTTATGTAAGGTGTACCTGCGTACCCCTTATTTTCTTCAAAATTTGATAGCTGATCAATCAATCTCTGCTGCTGACTTGAAGTACTGAGATCTATCACCTGAATGGGTTGCCATCAAGGACAACACTTTAGCCATAATGCCAACATTCTCTTCAAATAGAATAATTGCTTCTAGCTAATAGGTTCTCCATAGAACTAGAAATGAGATTTCCTTGGAGCACTCTAGATCTCATACAGTAAACCATTCATTGAGACATGTTTCTATGGATTCACATTTACTAGTTAACCAAACACTCCCCAACCTAATCCCTTGTTGAACATAACTACAATGGAAGAAAGATTGAGAAGTGTTTTCATCACTACATCTACGAAGACAACAAATACTTGGACCTAATATATTCCTTTCCTAAAGGGCTTCCCATGTTAAAAAAAATTTGTTCACTATGAACCACACAAAAAACTTATACTTGGGTGGAGCATTAACTTTCTATATATTTTACTACCACCACTTGGCGTCTCTTAATCCTATTTGAAAAAGAAATAAGTATCCAAGACTAGGCGTACAATTTCCCCATGCTCCAAAATTCAAAGCTTATAATAGTCCATTTGGAGAATTGTTCAATATTATATGGACCTTGTTATTTTTTTTAGAAGAAATGATCCAACCTATGACCCAAATTCCCTTCAAAACCAAGGTGAGCTTCATTTCTCCAACCTTGGGACCACAAGGATTTGTCATCTGGACTATCAATCAAGTTAATTGTACATATTCTAATTACCTTTTGGGTGTCATATGATTTCATTCAGGAGGAGTATGTCTCTACCACATGCCATTATTGCATATTCCCTCACTCTTACATGTGATCCATATCTCTTCTCCATGCTAGATAAGAACCTATAATTGGGAATGTTATAGTCTTTTTTTTTCCAAAGAAAAAGTCGCAACTTTCTATTTGATAAAAAGTTACATAAATTACATGCAGCAATTGAATACAACCACTATCCCAGAGGACATATAAGAAAAAATTGGGCCACAATAAATAAAAACAACCCTGAGACCATAATAAAAACATATTTTTCTCATCATCTTGAAGCGTGGACAGGATTTGCATGCCATGATCAGTCACAAAAAAATTAGATAAGCCTAGCAGTTTATAAACTTTGTTTCCATGAGATAATTACATATACATATAAGAGTAAAGTTGTTTACATGTAGCATGTATTTGCAAAAAAGAAACTGTTGATGGTGAAAATAAAAATCATAAAAGGTATGCATTTAGATTCCAATGAAAGGTTCGTGTTGAAAGTGTTGGATCATCCCATATACATGCTCAATAACCTACCAAACTCACATATGTTGTCTAACACTTTCCTTAGACTAAAGGTATGCTAGAAAGTTCCTCTCGTTATAGATGTGACAACAAGAGATAAAATCAAAAGCTTATTTTAACTAGAAAATCTCTTCAAGTATTGGAAGCAGTGTGTAATTGTGGCCTATTTGGGAAACATTGAATGAGTTTATAACATTTAATGAGTCTCTAGAAGCCTAAAACGAATGAAATTCATATTCTAGAGCCCAGCATAAAAGGAGTTTAAGAGAAATTAGTTATGCATAATTGTTGGAACCCATGCCCAAGCCAATTATTTTATTTCAGAAAATATTGATTGTTGATGTAGAGAATGAGACCACCCCCACATCCAACATCCTCATTCGATGCTCCATCAAAATAAGACCAAGGAAGTTGTTAGTTAATCTCTTAAATCAATGATGATGTTAGGGACTTGATGTGATTACTTTGAAGGAAAGAGACCATATATTGTTGTTATTTCTATAGATATCAGGTCAGGGGTAGATGGAATGTCTCTAGAAGTGGATTTACTTATTTCCAGACATACCTCCCAAAAGATTAGGGATGGGATGTTCCTAATAACTTTTTCATTAGATGAGTCCCACAATGATGCCCATGCCTCACTGAAACAATTACCTCTCCATTCTAAGTTACACCTCAACAACAGTTTGGTTTTGTCCCAAATACTTAGTGTGAAAGAAACATCTAGAAACATATGTGTAACCGACTCTTCTACATTTTTGCTAAGAATGCACTATCTAGGACCTTCCTTATGTCTCTTTATTAAATTGTCCCAATTTGTAACTTTATTATTAATTAAACAGGGTTGATCACATGCTGGAACCGATGGACTTTATAGGCGCAGTTTGATGAAATTTGAGTTCTGGAAAATGGAACATTTTTGTGTATTAATGCTTTTTGGTGTAAAAGCTGAAATACAAAGGAAAGCAATAAAATGGACCCGAAAGGGAATTATAAACGCGGTGCTATATGATTTCAGTTTCGTAAGCGGAATTTCAGGAAGACCTTGGGCAGAAAGCCGTATTAGGCTGGCTCCGCCTGCTTCCACATAATTGTTAACACGTGGCTAGCGGAGGAGAGAGGAAGACTATTTGAGCAGGTAACCCTTGTACTCCTAAGCTACCCGAAATTGGATATTGACTGTTGATAGGAGATCCTGTGGATCGACAGTGGGGATTGTGGTAGTGGCCAAAGGGGGACGCGTTATGATACTAGGGGCAATCACGATATATTTTGAAGTCTGATAGGACGAATTTTGTTGGGTTTTCATTCTTTTCCCGTGTATTTGGGATTTTTCCCAAAACATTAATTTGATGCGATATAACACCTAATGGAAGACCCGATAGGGATTTAGGGGTGATTGAATGGGATTTCAAGTCCGAATATCACGTCTGATAGTGTTTTTATAGACATTCTCTGTGTAATGGGATTCTCTCAATTTTCGGGTTGTTGCCTATGAAATGTTCCCGATTCCTTTTGTAACCACTCATGATCATCATACCATGCTGCAACAAGCGTTTTTACAGGCCATGATGCATTTTTAAGCCACGAAGTAGCAGAGCCAAATGGGCAGTCTAACTGACAGGGAGCAGAGAAGCCGTAGAGCCGCAAAGGGATATTGAATTGCAGAGGAGTAACTTAGGTTACTAGAAAACCAAAAAAATGCCTCAAAGAAAGCCAAAGAGCCAATTGACAGGGTAGTTAAAGCCAAAGCAGGAAGCTAATGTAGAACGAGAGCAGAGAGAATGAAAGCTAATGCGCAGAGAAGTTGAGGGAGTCTTTGGGGTCACTTGGAGGTCAAGTGAAAATACAGAGAGTAGAAAGTTACAAAGCTAAAGAAGCCAAAAATTCGAAGAGCCAGAGCTAGAACTGAAGAGCCAGAACCAGAGCCAAGAGCCGTATCCAAGAGATAAAGCTAGAGCGAGAGTCAGAGTTGAGATCCAGAGGGAGAGTCGAGAGATAGAAAGCCGAGAGCTTCAGATCCAGGGATAAGATGGTGTCTAAACCCATTGTGTTCTGTTTAAACCACTGGAGTTGAGTTGCAGATCTTGTAAAAAGGGCTTTTCCATAATCCTAGAGAGCCTAGTAGAGTTGACTAGAGCTCACAGAGACGTAGCCCGAGAGTTTTGGGTGAACTCCATATTAAATTGATGTCTTATGTGTTTGCTTAATGTTTCATTTGTCTACTGTCATATGTATTTACATATCAGCACAACCAATAGATTTTAAAAGCACATAAACAATTTTAAAATAAATAGCATCATACACTATATTGTTAAGCATATTATCAATTCCGCATTGGCTAATCAATAAGACAAGGGAATATTTAAAGCTTTGGAAGTGGGAGAGGTTCTTGTAAGTAAGACAAGAAGCCTAAGTACCCATTTTCAGATCAATATCCTAGCAATTTTCCTCATTCTTATGGTTTTGAATGTCGTATCAACTTCTAAGAATTACCCTAGCTTGTTTTCATTCACTCGAAATACCTCTTCAATCCACAATTGGGGGTGGGGGGGGTGTCCTTGGAGCCTCACCTAAACAAGCACTGTAACACCCTCCTTCCACAACTACCCAAGTAATTGACCAAACATGGTAAACATGTGACAAGAGGCTACTATGGTTGGATTCAACTTCCTATGTGACCTTAAGGAAATGGAATTGATAGAAACACAACATACAGACCTTCCACATAAGCTACATGACCCCTGTGAACCATCCCAACACTTTAGGTAGCTTACCCCTCGGCCCCACTGAATTTTTTGATCACTTGACCTCTAGACACTCTCATGACATAGGCCTACCAGTATCCAAGAGGCTCTGGACACTCTCATGATATAGTCATGCCAACGTCCAAGGACTATTTTATCCAGTTATGTGCCAGCGTCCCTGGGATTTAAGCCACTTTTTGAGGCCCAGAGCCCAAGTCACTGCCCAAAATTGAATGACATCTCGAGAACAATAAAACAATAGGGAAACAATGATGTAAAATAAAATAGTTGAACAAGCCCTTAACCAGTCCCCTACTAGCCATGACAAGAATTTCGTCAAACATATCAAAAATATGTAATCTAGAAGTGTAAACAACATATTTAATCATAGGGATCTCATACTTATTTGAGGATCCATAAGAACCATTTTTCCCTCATACCATTTCATAAATTATCATCTATTAGGTCATAGATACATTGTCGATTCATTTACAAATAAAAACACGATGAGAGCCATACATATCTACTCTCATAAAACACATATATAACAAGCATAATAGCAGTAGAAATACCAATGAAATCAAAACCATATGATCCACATATAAATCAATATAATACTCATTTACTATGGCACTTATTTGTTGGGTCCCTCATCCCAATTGTCACTTCAAAGGTTCTAATGTCCATCCAGTTGGTGGGAGTCGTGACATTCAAATAAGCATCGAGTCAATACAACTATATTTGTTATCTATTCTACATATGCTTATTTTCAAACCACTTTGTTGAAGCCAACCACTCCTCTATATTTCAGTCTCACCTCGTTTGTTTTTACTTTACTGTTGGAACACCCCTTGACACCGTCATTGCAGATCTCCATTTCCCCTGTAACAACGAGATTACAAGCATATGGCTTTCCTTACAAACTATAGAATCCTCCTATCTGGTCACCTGAATAGCACAATTTTTATCTCTCTCAATCCTACAGAATGGGAATTGACTTAACAAGATGCAAGGCCTTGGTTACCTCAGAAGGCTTACGTAAAAATGCAAAATTTTTGCAAAACTATGTAGAACCTTCCAACTTTTGTTTTGTCTCTGAGTTTTCTCATGCATTTACGAGGCTTTCGAAATAGGATCGAGTTGATGCACCCAAAACTGAGTTGGAAACTTATCATCTTCCAATGTTTCAAAACAATTTTTCAGTATAGATAAATAAATGGAGATAATTATCCCTGATATAGAGTTTTCAACTCAATATCTCATTTCCTTTCCCGATAGGGAGATCGTTTTTTCATTGAAACTCGAGTTGGTAGAGAAATAGATGTTGTATAACATTTTCTACCTTGACCAAAGGTATGTAAATTATCCTTATGCATTTCCCACCATCTATTCAGCAGGAGCACACAAAGCCACATCCAAATAAAACAGGAATCCTCTGCTCTTCTGCAACTTCCTCCATCGTGCTTGTTATGCTCTTGATGTACAAATGATACCCAAATACAGAATATGTGAAGAAAAGAGACCGAGAGCACAGAATATGCGAAGAAAAGATACCCAGAACACAAAATGGCAATGATTTTATTATTCAGAGAGTAATGTTCCTTGTTATGCTCTTAACCTGCAAATGATACCCAAATACAGAATATGCGAAGAAAAGAGACCGAGAGCATAGAATATGCGAAGAAAAGATACCCAGAACACAGAATGGCAATGATTTTATTATTCAAAGAGTAATGTTCACTTGCCTCTTCGAGGGGGCAACCTCCAATAAAGCAGAGCTCGATTACAAAAATAAGACACCATGCTCCTCGCAAGGAGTTTCTATCCTTTATATATGACTCCTACGAGTAATACCACGGGTCAATACCGCTTATTACTAATACCATCTATCTAATACTACGGCCCATTTGCAACTAACTGTGGTTCCTTTATTAATTGCGAATTAACCACTTACAATTATTAATATGGGCTTTATTGACTCTTGACTATGACGTGGTCCCATTACATAGATAAGGGGGTTAGGGTGGGACCCTAACATGCCCACCCCTTAAGACTAGCCTTGTCCTCAAGGCTGAAGCTGCGGAAACTGCTGCAGAATAGTGGCTGTTTCCCAAGTTGCATCTTCCGGAGAGGTGTCTTTCCATTTGACGAGGACCTCTTTAATCATGCAGCCGCGCAGGTGCTTGGCTCGTGTGTCTAGAACCTGTTCCGGTTGAAGCCAGATTGACCCTTCTTCGTCCAATTCCGGTAGACTGGTTTGAACTCGGCAATTGTTCCCAATCACTTTCTTGAGGCACGATACATGGAAAACTGGGTGGATTTTTGCTGTAGGTGGCAAGGCCAACTTGTAAGCCACCTTTCCAATGCGCTGAAGTACTTGGTATGGTCCATAGAATTTTGGAGAGAGCTTTTGACAACCCTTGTCTTTGAGTGATGTTTGCTTATAGGGTTGCAGCCTCAAAAAGACCTGATCCCCTTCTTGAAATTGGCGCTCTGAGCGATGTTGGTCAGACTGTTGCTTCATACGGTTCTGAGCTTGATGAAGATTCTCGCGCAGGTGGGCGAGCATGGTCGCGCGGTGTTGTAGGAGTTGATCCACGGCTTGTACTTTGGAGCACCCCGTGAGATAAGAAGTAGGGGAAAGCGGAAGTTGACCATAGACTGCTTCATAGGGAGTCATTTTGGTGGTGGCATGATAGTTGGTGTTATACCACCATTTCGCCAGAGGTAACCACTGTACCCAAAGGTGTTGCTTTTCTGAAGTGAAACACCTAAGGTAGGTTTCTAGACATTTGTTGACTGCTTCGGTTTGACCATCTGTTTGCGGATGATATGAAGTACTGAGTTTGAGTTGAGTGCCTTGTATTCTGAAGAGTTCCTGCCAAAAATTACTGGTGAAGATTGGGTCGCGGTCGGACACAATAGAAGTGGGCATGCCATGCAATTTGAAGATCTGATCCATGAAAGTTTGGGCAACCAACGTTGGTGTAAATGGTGGGGTAGGGCGCAGAAATGAGCATACTTCGACAGTCGGTCCACAACCACCATGATGGCTGACTTGTTCCCTGACTTTGGAAGACCTGTAATGAAATCCATGGAGACCTCCGTCCAAATTGACGCCGGAATGGGCAATGGTTGTAATGTGCCTGGTGTGTTGATTGTTTCCCCTTTGTGGCGTTGACAGACGTCGCATTCTGTTAGGAAGGTAAGGATGTCTTTTTTCATGCTTGTCCATAAGAATGATCTTCTGGTGCGCGCATACGTCTTCTGAAAGCCCGAATGTCCTGCAATGGGCGATGAGTGCATTTCTGCCAAAATGCTACTTTGAGGGTGGATGTTGGTGATATTATGACTCTGTCGTTGTAGCGAAGAATATCATTCTGCCATGAGTAGCCCTTGGTGGAATTTGGATCTACCTGTAATTGAGAAATGAGTTGGGAGAGCTCTGGGTGTGAAACCCATTCTCTGCGAGCGTCTTCAATCCATTCTGGAATTGGGAGGGAAATTGTTAGCAGTGTACTTTCCTCCTCAAATTGGCGCGACAATGCATCTGCTACCCGGTTGTCTTTCCTTTTCTTGTAAATGATCTCATAATCATATCCCAGCATTTTGGCGAGCCACTTGTTTTGTTGTGGGGAAGATAGGCGCTGCTCCAGAAAATATTTAAGACTGTGATGATCTGTGCGGATTTGGAAACGTCGCCCCAACAAGTAAGGTCGCCAGGTCTCTACTGCATGTAAGATGGCCATCATTTCCTTCTCGTAGGTAGATTGGCCCAGATTCCTCCCACTTAGTTGTTGGCTGGTGAAGGCCAATGGTCGCCCTTTCTGCATTAAGACCGCTCCAATACCTGTTCCCAATGCATCACATTCAATGACAAATGATTTGGTGAAGTCCGGTAGGGCTAAGACTGGAGTGGTACACATGGCGTTTTTAGAGCTGTAAAGGCCTGTTGTGCTTCCTCATTCCAGAAGAAAGAATTTTTCTTTAGGAGTTGGGTGAGGGGCTTCGCTATGCGACCATAGTTGTGGACAAATTTACGATAATAGCCTATGAGACCCAAAAATCCGCGTAAGATCTTCAAGTTCTTAGGTTGAGGCCATTCCTGCATTGCTTGGATCTTTTTGGGGTCCACCTTGACACCCTCACGCCCCACAATGTGGCCCAAATACTCCACCTCGGCCATGCCAAATGAACACTTGGACATCTTCACGAATAATTTCTGATTGCGTAGCAGCTGCAAGAGTAGATCTACATGTTGAAGATGTGCTGCCCAAGTGCAACTATAGATGAGGATGTCATCGAAGAAGACAAGGACAAATTTCCTGAGATATTGTTTGAGAATGTGGTTCATAAGGCTCTGAAAGGTAGAGGGGGCATTACAAAGACCAAATGGCATGACCAGGAATTCATAGTGGCCTTCATGAGTTCTGAAAGCAGTCTTGGGTATGTCAACTTCCTTCATGCGGATCTGGTGGTAACCTGAGCGAAGATCCAACTTCGTGAAAAATTGAGCCCCATTGAGTTCATCTAGCAAATCATCAACCACCGGGATGGGAAATTTATCTTTGACTGTCAGCTTATTGAGGGCCCTGAAGTCAGGACACATCTGCCGCTCCCCATCTTTTTGAGCACCATGACCACTGGGGATGAATAAGGACTGATGTTGGGACGAATGACCCCTGCTTCCAAAAGTTCCTTGATGATTTTTTCTATTTCGTTCTTTTGGGTGAACGGTTATCTGTATGGGCACACATTTGGGGGTTGGGCCCCTGGAACCAAGGTGAAGCTATGATCATGTTCCCCTCGCGAGGGTGGAAGCCCTTGAGGCTTGTCAAAGACCGGAAGATGGTTATTTAAAATCTGTTGCATCTTAGGATGAAGTGGCGGCGGCTTGGTTTCGACTACCTGGATGGCATTAAATTGAGCTACAACTCCATGATTGCCCTTTTTTAACAATTTTTCCATCCTATGCGAGCTGATGATAGAGGGGCTCCCGCCTGGAGTCCTCGGAGGGTATGTGTGTGGTTGTTCTGCTTAAAACTCATATACAACTCTTGGAAATCCATTGTGATTGGCCCAAGAGTGCGGAGCCATTCAGCGCCGAGGACAATGTTGCAAACCCCCATGTGTATGGCAAACATGTGGGTTTTCAACTGATAATCCCCCATTTGAAGTTTGACATTTTCACAACGGCCTTCACATTTCATTGTGCCTCCATCCGCAATTTGAACTTGGAAGTTAGAAACTGCTCGTACAAAACAATGCACTGCTTCTACGACTTTTTGATGGATGAAATTATGTGTACTTCCACTATCAATCAAGACTACTACTGGGCGATGTTTAATAAAACCTCTGATTTTGAGAGTTTGAGGGGAAGAAATCCCTGCCAAAGCATGCAACGAAATAACTGGTTCGTCAAAGACATTGTCCTTTTGGTTTTCTTCTTCTAGCGGCTCAT
The DNA here is from genome assembly GCA_000404065.3 of Pinus taeda. NCBI lineage: Eukaryota > Viridiplantae > Streptophyta > Pinopsida > Pinales > Pinaceae > Pinus > Pinus taeda. Next base: position 113,556 of record APFE031356909.1, on the reverse strand, counting down.
GTTCCTCCAGTGGTGGATCTTCCTCTGTTGAGCTGTAGTTAATGGCATCAATTTGAAAAAATTTGGGCTCCTTGCATTTATGACCTGGGGAGTATTTTTCATCACAGTAGTAACATAGCCTAGCTTTCTTCTTTCGGCCATTTCCACAGGTGACACCTTTTGGACCTTAAGTGTTTGAGTCGTGTTGTGAGCCTGTGGGGGGTGACCTTTTGCGGAGAAATTTGAGCGACTATATTGGGTTGCTAATGCACATTCCATGTTACGAGCTACCTTGCAAGCCTCCGTCCATGTGGGAGGGTGGTGCAGTAGGACTTGGGCTTTGATAGCTTCTTTAAGACCGCTGATAAAACATTCCGTGTGGAACACATCTGAGAGACCCCAAGTACGGAAGGCTAAGGCTTCAAAAGCTGTAATATATTCATCCACTGTACCAGTCTATCGGAGCTTAGTAAGACGACCCAAAAAAGAGGATTCCTGGTCAAAGCGGTCTTGAAGAGCTTTTCTAAATTGGGTCCAAGTCCTAAAAGGTCCATTGCAACGTTGATGCCATTCCCACCATTGCCACGTTTCATTGTCCAAGTACATGCTCCCCAACATAAGCTGAGTCGCATCATCTAAGATGCGATTCAGTTTGAAATACTGCTCCATTTGTGCTATCCATGCCGGCAGGTGAGAACCATCAAATTTATGCATACCCAACTTGGGAGGTCGCTGACTGCGTTGTTGGTGGGTGTGTCAGACGTGAGGAGAGTGGCTAGACTCACCCTCATGGTATCCATTACCATTATACGCCTCCTCGTAGGCTTGCTCCTTATCCTTCGGGATTATTTTCTCGATATGGCTACATAGTCCGTTAAGCTGATTGCGGAGGGATTGCATGGATTCTTCAAGTTTGTCCATCCTTTCATTGGCCATCGCTTGAGCTCTAGTTTCTACCATACACCAACCTAATGAAAAATTGGGACCGCCAAAAAAAATTTCACTAATAATTGAATGGTACCACCATGCTCAGCTCGTCGTCCTGATTCTGATGGGCTAGATCACCAATAAGTGCTCCGGAGTTTTACTCCTTCCTAGTCAATACTGCAGTCGCCAAATCCTCAAAATGTCAATGTGGCCAAAATTCCTGCGAAAATTTTACCCCGGTATAGGAACCCTTCTCAACAACTCTGATCTGGTGGATCTGAGAGATCTGGATGGCGGATCGGATAGCTCTGGGCGGCAGAACAGACTGCTGCTGCAGATCTGCTGGATCTAATAGATCGGAATGACTGATCTGTGAACTAGAGACTGCACCCCTTTTGATCTGGAATATATGATGTGCGATCCCACGATAGAAAAGGGAACTATGGTCTTGAGGAGTGTCAGGGGCTCCAGATCGCAATATGCATAAGGTTCTGGCAGTAGTACTTGACCCAATGTTTCAGGGCTCTAACTAAGGAGGATCGACCATACCCTTAGCCGTACAACCCGACTACCCTATCGTATGAGCGAGTAATCTCTCCAAGTGTTATTCTCGGTGCACTGTAGCAACAAGACGGCCAACGGTTTATCTATGGCAAGGTTTCCAGGGAGCCTAGGGGCTTCCAATATACCCAGAGGGTACGTGGAAGACAGTCCGTGCGCGGTTCTGTCTAATGCGCTACTACTCGAAGGGGTACCCACAGGGGTTACAAGGGAGTCCAACAGACGTGACCACCTCTTGTATTTCCTGCGTGCATGCCTCCCCAAATCCGCAGGTTTATGCGCTCAACGACAGATCACGTGGTTTAAAGACGCCGGAACACGTCTCTAGCCAAAAAAAAAATTCGCTAAAATTTGGAGATCCCACCGAGCCCTGGAAAGTGCTCTGATACCACTTGTTATGCTTCTTAACCTGCAAAGCAATACCGAACCGAGAATATGCGAGAATTAATACCGAGAACGCAGAAGATGCGAAGAAAATATACCCAGAACACAGAATAGCAATGATTTTATTACTCAGAGAGAAATGTTCACAGGCCTCTTCGAGGGGGCAACCTCCAATAGAGCAGAGCTCGATTACAAAACAAGACACGATACTCCTCGCAGGGAGTCTCTATCCTTTATATATGACTCATACATGCAATACCACAGGCCAATACCGTGGGTTTTATTAATACCGTCTATCTAATACTACCGCCCATTTACCCTCTATCTAATACTACCGCCCATTTGCAACTAACTGTGGTCCCGTCATTAATTGCGGGTTAACCACTTACAAATATTAATATGGGCTTTATTGACTCTTGACTATGACGTGATCCCATGACATGAATAAGGGGGTTAGGGTGGGACCCTAACAATATATTTCTCGAGGATTTTTTAATTTTGGTGATGTGTTTGTTTACTAATATCTGCGGGCTTTGGTGTAACGATAATCGTGACTCCAACAAGTGGTATCAGAGCCAAAGGTATCAAGTTCGAATCACACTCAGCTCATGCGGAGGCAGATTATTGGGCATTGGATAATCCAACGCTCCTCGGGTGTTTCGTGACATGTTCTCAACCACCTCTCGAGGATCCATTAACGTCGGCAATGCATCTGTTTACTAATACTTGCAGGTTTTGGTGTAAAAACAATCATGACTCCAACATTAACATACATCGACATGAAAAGATAAAAAATATTACTAGTGCTACAAGCAAAAAACTAGTGAGCCATAATAACTATTGCGCAAAATCTCTAGGCATCAACGTTGACTGGTCACTATCCTAATCTAAGAAGGAGATGGTGGCTACTCTCCTATCTAGAATGGTCAGCTTGTGGTCTAAATTGTCAATTTTTTCCTCCAACTCTACCAATCTGATAGAATTATCTTGTTGAGTCTTGTAGTACATCCCTATGTTCCTTGCAATATTCAAATGACTTTTAACCTTATGTCAACTTCGTGTCATGATCAATGAAGTGACAAGAGTGCATACAATTCGCCAGGTATAATGGAATCCACAACCCCCTTTCATGTGAGCTGACATGATATCAAGGCAGGGAAACACTTGCTCCTAGACACCCTTCTTGAAAAATTAATATTTAGATTATTCAAAACTAAAATAAAATTACAATAATGTAATAAAACATTACAATAAATCTAAATAATGTATTTAAAGTGTTGAAAATTTATAACATGTGATTTTTTTTAAATAACTAATATAATAAATATTGAATTAGCAAATAAATTTAACAAATAATTAGAGACCAAGTATATAACTGTATTACATCGATTGTCGTTACACCAAAACCTGCAGGTATTAATTAAAAGACGCATCGCCAAAGTTAACGGATCCTCGAGAGGCGGTTAAGCACATGTCACGAAACACACGGGGAGCGTTGGATTATCCAATTCCCAACAATCTCCCCCTTGTGCAAGTAAGGTGTGATACAAACTCGAGACCTTTGGCTCTGATACCACTTGTTTGAGTCACGATTGTTGTTACACCAAAATTTGCAGGTATTAGTAAATAGACGCATCACTAGAGTTAACGGATCCTCGAGAGGCAGTTAAGCACATGTCATGAAATACACACGGAGTGTTGGATTATCTAATGCCCAACAATTAAGGTTTGGCACAACCAACTTGTTTTTATAAGTTTTTATTTACACTATACTCTAGTTAGACTAGGTCTTAGCAACCTTAAGACTATGAACTTATGTTATTGGTTTGGTTTCCCTTCAGTCATACTATTAGCAAAATCTATGTAATCTTCATTTGACATAATGCAAAGTGCCTAATTTAATATATATAAATTTGAAATTAAAATTAATTTTTTCACGATTTAAAAGTTAAAATAGATTTACATTGTTATTTTATTATTTTATTTTTAAGTTATTATAGTTTTTGGGGTATTGTGTCGAGAGGGATCTCCATCCTATTATGGAAGAGGTGTTTTTATGCTATTTTTTCCGAAGAAAAATTCATAATTCTATTCAACCTAGGATTAGGAACAAAAAAAATTATATTTTGTAGATGCCCAAAAACATTCAAACATGTTAGCCACAAGGCTTACAAAAAACGAACATTAAGCTCTAGTAAAACATTCCTCTAATAAACAGAGGAGCACATAAAAAGTATAAACAAAAGAACCAACTATGAAATTACATTTTGGAGCTAAATGTAAGACACTTAACTACCCTTTTTTGCCTTTCTTTTTCTCTACTTTTTGCCAAACTCCTTGATTGGGAGTGGCATTTACAAATTGCTAGTTGATTCTCTTCCCGAATTTCCATTTGGTTCTCTAACACCTTCGAAGTGACTTCTTTGTTTGAGTCTGAACTTTCAGATGCATGGGGTATTTTAATATCCTCCATCTCTTTTTCAAAGGGAGGCTCTTCGATCCGTTTCACTGAAATTGTGGTTTTTGTTGCTTCCGTCATTTGCGTGCTTTGAATCATTGTTCCTTTCTGCTCAATCCCTTCATGCTCAAGGGTTTCTTGTGTTTTCTAAGCATCCATAGGATTCTCCATTATTCCATCATCCTCTTCATCCAAGGAAATATGCTCCTGAAACTGCCAACCCTTTGGCGTTTGAGGTTGTTTCTTTTTCTGTTTCGGATCTTTCTTTGCTTGTGCACAAGTATTTTAGAGATGTCCAATTTGAAGGTAGATACGACATCAGAATGTCGTATCTTCAAAGTCTAAATGTTGGGTCCACTGAAGATTGTTGTGATTCAGGTGAATACGGAAAGGTTACCCTTACGAAGGTCTACTTCTACATAGATCTTAGAAAAGGTAAAGACTCCCTTTGAAGTTCTATCCAAATCCATCTTTACATACTTCCCCAAAGTGTTTCTAATTCCTTCTAAAACTTGGTGGTGCTAGAAAAGAAGAGGAAGGTTGTGTAATCTGACCCAAACTGACATTTTGGAAACCACCATAGTGTTGGGATAAAAACCTAGAAACCATGGGGTTGTAAAAAGGTCCACGTTACCAAAACCATGGACCCTCATTTATGATGAAAAATACATCCTTCAAGATATCGAGTTGCACAACAAAGAAACCCTTGGAACACAAATAGATTTCACAAGTTGAGGTCGAATTTGTATAGACCCAATGATGTAAATCCTCATTTTTGGGCCAAGAATCATTAAATCGACAGATGTTTGCACTAGATTGTAGAGAGGAGAACCATTTGTAACTTTTGAACTACTTACTGCCATTTCCAGGACCTGATCCATTTGTTCCATGATGTAAGGTCCATTAATATTGATGTTTTAATTAGATTTATTTTGTGATTCAACCTTTCTCTTCACTGCATGCTTAAATGAAGTTCGTCCCTTAGGGTTACTGGGACTAGGCAAGCCTCCCTTAAGCTGCATATTAATGATGATAGATGAGTTTCATTCGATGTTGTAGTCCTGTCGTAGAGGGTCATCTTGCATAGATCTACCTGCATAAATCAAGTTATGAAACTCCATTAGGATACCCAACTTTTTTAGATCTTTTGCTTCAATTCAAACATCGAATTTGTAGCCCAACATCCGATAAGGATCAATCTCCCATCTAGGGTTTTTGCAAAAAATTGAATACAAAAATCCACTACCGAATCCAGTTGAGAAACCTCACAGCCATAAAGGGTTTTCATTCAAACTTGGTACCTTCGTGCCTCCCGTCCCAGATCTGGATCATAATCGCACTCAGTGGGAGAAAATAGATTCATGGGCCTGCATTGTAACTTATTGGGATTTTGTGGCTCAAGCCTCCCTTGCACAAGCTTTCTGCTTAGTAAACCCATCGTTAGAAAACCGCGGATCTACATCTACCATGTGGATCCAATCACCATAAAATGCCTTGGTCTCTCTGGTTCTGCTGATTTGTTGTGTCCACCAGTGTATATGCACTTGACCTATGACTTCACTTACATCTCTTTCAACAGATCCCATTACAATGCGAGGCCTTAAGCCCTCATTCTTGCAATCACAGAGGGCCGAATCTTGAATACCAAACCAATTTCGACTTTAGTGTCCCTGGAACCCTTCGTTGGCGACGTTCAAGCTTGTAGCAATGTTGCTCGAAACCCTAGCTCCGCACAGGATCACCATCATCTCCAAGTTCGCTCTTCCCTTTTTATGTTATGTTATGTAACATTTTAACTCGATGAAATTACATAAAAATAAATAAATTATAATTATTAATTAAAACAATTTGACTTGGTTAAATTACATAAATAAAATTAAAAAATAGTAATAAAATAAAATTAATAATTATACTTATTAGTTAAAACATTTTGACTCGGTTAAATTACATAAAAATAAAATTAAATTAAAAATAACAAAACAAAACAAATAAATATAAGTAATAATTACATGTGTGTGTGATAGTTTAAACTAGCCTAGATCCATCTTAACTTCGAAACTACTAAGAGTCGAGAGGGATCAAATATTTTAAGGTGCAACCTTTCCTTAAGTTTTGTTTTAGTTTACTCATGTCAACATCTCATAAATACAAGTCTCATTCATAACTGGTTACGTGAGGTATTTTGTTGTTCTCTTTGCGTTTTTTTATTTTTTGTTTTTGTTTTTTTAAATCATGGCGAATCAGTGTCCATGGGGTCTTGGATAGATGGTGATAGGGTGCTATATTAAGGCACTCCTTCATGTGAAGTCACCAGTTCAATTTCCTGCCTCGATTGGGGTGATATATTGGACATGATGAACATGTAGTCCTACTAGGGTTAAAAAAAAAATCATGGTGAATCGGTAATTTGTTGGAGTAAATTGGGAGAAGACCAAGATCAAAACTAGTGGTTAACACTATAACACCAAGAGTATATCCAACAACCCATAAGTCAACTATACCAAGAATTTATGACTTAAGAAGAGTTGAGACTCCACAAAGGTGGGCGAGCCTACTCCTTGAGCCTTATCACAATAGGCCAAAGATGCACCCCCTGTGGGATTTGAAAATGAGTGGAGGGGATAACATCCCTTTGTGCCAAGCACTTGGTCGTCCCATGAGAAGACACAAAGCGGGGGAGGGTGCAACACTAGGACTTCGGGGGAGGTCACCCATCTCAGTACTACTCTAGCCCAAACACGCTTAACTGCCAAGTTCTGATGGGATCTGACACGATAATGCTAGTATGATCACTTTTCTCCTTATAATTTTTTTTTTACAATGATGAGTCGGTAACTCATTGGAGTAATCTGGATGAGGCCCAATACCAAACCTAGTGGCTACCGCTATAACATCAAGAATATATCCAACATCCCATATGCCAGATAAGCCAGGAATTTATGACTTAGCAAGAGTCGAGACTCCACAAGGGTAGGGGAGCCTACCCTTGATCTTTATCCAATGGGCCAATGATGCCCCTGTATGAGATTTGAAGTCAAGAGGAAGGGCTAACATCTCATTATGTCAACCACTCAATCATCCGATGAAGAGACTTTTCTCCTTGTAAAAAAAAAAAAAACAAAAAACAAAAAACAGCACCGCATCAAAATATTTAGACCCTTCTCCATATTCTATGAATATGTACACAACATAAGTGACTAATTAAAGAGATTGAACTTGAACCCTTTCAAAGCACTCAACCAATCAAATTAATTAATTCAATTGAAAAAATAAAATTATATTTAATAATATTATATTATTTTTAATTTAATGTATTCATGCTATATTAACATTACAATATGTTAAATGCATATAAATACTAAAAATATAAAATATTATCGTTTGTATTTAATCAATATATAAAGTTTTTAAAGTTTTTTATAATATTTTAAAGTAAAATTACATTATAAAATTTAATTAACTCAAATTATTTTATGCTATTATTTTATTTAAAAAAAAATTTTATTAGCTTAATACTATCCAAATATGTATAATAATTTAATTAATTTAAATTATGAAAAGTAAGAAATTTTTCGATAAAAATCACATCATCGAATTTTACCGACGTGTTTTGAACCATCTAATGTGGTTCATCATCAAGATACAATTTTGTTTTGACAATAAACCACATTGAATGGTTCAAAACACATCAACAAAACTCCAATAATATAATTTTTTCAATTTTTTTTAATTGCTTATAAATCATGAAAACTTAATTTCAATAATTAAAATTATTTTATACTATCATTTATGTATCAAAAATTATTTATTAACTTAATGCTCATCACACCTTTACATATCCCACACAATTTTTCATAACATTAAAAAAAAATCCTATAACATTGGAAAAAATAAAGCGCTTAAAAACAATAAGAAACATTATCAACGAGTGTTGCTTCATGCCTTGAAATAAATCAGATTAATTCAAAGGGATATTATTGGCATATTCAAAGAGAGACAATGAAGATTCTATTAAGCAAATGTGACAAAGGTGGACGAAAGGTCCATACTTTTACAAGTAGGATAAGGTTTTAAGAAATTAGTCAAGTCCGCATAGACCATTCTTTTTAGCAAATGTATGTCGATACTTTTATAGATGGTTAGAAAAGAAGAAGAAAAATATGGTTTTATTAAAATACTTATTAAATATGTTTTTTAATTAATGAAAATGGAGTTATGATATCATGAATATTAAAGTGTAAGTGTAGCAAATGTATGTTAATACTTTTATAGATGGTTAGAAAAGGAACCAAAAAAATGGTTTTATTACAATAATTATTAAATATGGTTTTTAATTAATGAAAATGGAGTCATGCTATTATGAATGTTAAAGTTTAAGTTTTTAATATAACATTATTGTTTTTGTTTATAGGTGGGTTTTAAGAATGTTAAATTTGAATGAGATAAAGCACAAATGTATATTATAAATATATCATTTTTAATTGATTGAGTTTTTTTTAATCTACAGAATGTTATAATTTTTTTTTTTTAATAGTTAATATTTTATTTATCAAATTGAAAATTGGCTAGTGTCATTACATTTAAATACATTAAATTTTTTATAGTTTTCCAAAATTGTTTTAATTATTGTTTTTTGATATTTAGAGATATGTTTTACAGATTAACTACAATATTTTTTTTTATAATTTTAATTTTTTTGTTGATCCTAACAAAGCTCCATAGCATTATAAAACTTAAGCATTGAAAGAAAACTATCCATAGCCCTCCTTATGAGTCCAATTGTATTCTTCTACGCTTGTATTGTCTGCTTCTACTTGTTGGAGTGATTCTTCTGCCACATTTTGTCCTTGTTCCTGCTACGACATCGTAGTTCATCGAGCAAGGGAGTGAGTGCACAGTCATCTCCGCCCACTCCAATTGTTTCTCAACATGCTTGTTGAGATCAAATGCCTCCTTCAAGACATTGACGACAACCGGCTCCACCTTGACTTCTGAGCTATCAACTTTAATGTCTAGGTTTCCTAGCCTAGTCACAAGTAAATTAATTGTTGCCTAAATATTTTCGACATCCTTTTTTAAACTTCCAAGTTGGCTTGTGACCAATGCAAAGTGGGAACCCCAATTCTGGTAATTATCTCCTCAAATTCCTCTTTTAATGCATGCAGTTGCTCATTTGAAGGATTATTGACGTTATTCCACGAAGTGGAGGCTATACCTTCGACTCAATGAAATCTAATAGAGAGCCACTGCATTTGTAACTTCCTAAGCCAATCCTCTATATCTAAATTTGGCTCCATATTGGTAGTAGGATGAGTCCATTCACATTTATTGCTACCCTCCTTCCACTGCTATAAGAATAACTATAATTCCATTACCACTTTTGTTGGTTTGATATCACACACGAATGTGAGGGACCGATCCTCCTCTAAGATGGTACGAGTGGCCACTCCAACTATTCGTATACCCATTTAGACACTTCGTGTTATCCCAAATGTTAACTCGATTAATGGGTTCCAACAATCTACATGAACGATTGTTAAGGCTCCTTAGTGCCTTGGAGTTATTACTGAAATTATGTTTACTGTCAGAAACATATTCCGCCTTAATGGCATTCACGAGGATCGAAGTCCTTAGGATATATGGAATCATGGGATATGGCATATTGATGATCTACCTTGCCCCTCCATTAAATTTCCTTGAGTCAATTTGACCCCTATATAATCTTGGTTATCTCCCAATTGATTATTTTCTTGTTTAATATGGTAGAAGTCAAGATCTTCAAATTTATCCATAAGGAGTTTTATTCTTAGATACATTGGCGTCAATTATTTTTCCCTACAATTCTTCAATTTGTAGCATTTTTGGATGGTGATGAGAGAGTATCCAAATACACCTAACTGACGGATTCCCTCAGCCACTACAATCTTCATCCCTTTCTAAAGTCCTAATACTTCAGCCTGGTTGTTTGAGGCAATGCCCAAACCCCATGCAAACATTTTCTCAATTTCTCCATTGGGGCGAAGGATAACCCCTCTCGCTCCTACCTCCCCCATAAAATGCTATAATTTTATGATATATATCAAATGGAATTATTATTACCATTTTATAATCAATTAAAAATTAGATTTTTAATCAATTTACTCGGCTCCATCCTATTCTATAGTTTATTTAATTTTGTTAATTGGTTGCATTCTCGATCATCACTTGCATGCTTGGGTGGTCACCTCACATTTCTATTCAACATGAAGCATGATGAGACCATTTAAGAAGTTCATCATGTAAGGTTTTGGGATGTTTATACTCATTGGTATAGAAGAATTGGGGTGGTACCAAGCATTAATGGTTTGTCATGGGATTTGGTATGGGCTTTGTGTTCAGAGCCTCTTTGTATAAGGCTTTCCAAATTAATGGTTCATGCAAGACTAATTCCATGCATATGGATTTTGGTTTGCGATCTCTTTGATGGTTTGTGGATCATTCCTCTCGGTGCAAGGGTTGGTGTGTCTAAGGTGATGGGATTCCCTGTCATCGTAGAGATGGCAACCATGGCTTCTAAACAGGTCTCGAGGTGGAAGGAGTATTGGACTTTCATTCGAGAAGTTTCCAAACAACAAGAAAGCATCAATGTGCTCCAAATCAACTTTGATCATATGATAGGATAATAAGCCTCCACCATGGAAATTTTGATCAAGCATAAACATCTGATTTTGATGATGGATGACAAGATCAATAGCTTACAACAACAACTAGAGGTGCTTTAGAAAAATGTTACCAGGGCTACTTGGTCTCTTTCCTCCTTGGCGAATTTAGTCTTTCCATCCATCACCCTCCTCTCATACCTAAATCCAGTTGTTCCTCCTCTAAATATAGTTTATTTTACTCATTTCAAGATCCTCGTGTAGTGTAGTTATTATATCCTTACAAAAATTTGTTTGATATTGGTGGTATTTTATGGCGTGTTTACTTACATGACCTCCTGCTTTCTTGTAAATTGGCTCAAGAGTAGTCTAGACGGTTTGTGTAGTGTCCATTTTGAGGTCATTCTAGAAATTATAAACATTGGGGCTCTACATGTAACTCAATTGTGCATTTAGCACATATTTTGCTAGTAAAAATTCACTAGTTACTATTAAAAAAACAGAAAAATAAATTAATGACGTCAAATTAATATATAACATTATATTCCAAAATTTAATACACCATATAATTACTAAGAGAACTTAATCTTACACAATTACATTTTTTTCAATTGGAATTGTGAATATTTGTATTATAAATCCATGTCTGGTGACATGGCCTTGTATCAAAAGATACAAAAATAGAGTCTATCTCTAATGAGAGTGTTAATAATAGATAAAGGCTTGTCTAAAGACAACATCCAAAATTCTCTAACTACATCTAAAGCAAAACTAATTGGCTTATGATCATATAGCCTCCAAAAAACCTCTAAAATTTTAATACGTTTCAACTGCATATATACTAAACATAAGGAGGAGGGAAAGCATTAGTGCCCAGGTTAATCTCATCGTGAGAAGGAGCATTTTGATCTTATAGGATTTGCATGACTTGAGATGAAGAATTCATGGGGAATTTTCTTGTTTTGTCTAGCTTACAAAGAATTGAAGATTGCATAATTATTGGTGAAGGGATGTCGTTTCATCCTCAAGACCTTGTAGTTTAACTTTGAGTTCCATTAATAATTCCATAGCTACATTCAAATTTGACATATTCAGTTGATGATGAATATAGAGATGCAAGAGTTCTTGTTGTGATTATTCTATAGCCTCTGTCCACTCAAGTGGAAGGATTTTTTGAAGGCGTGTAATCGCCATACAACCAATAGAAGAAGGACACACTTCCAATATGGGTAGCAATGTACAGGTAGAAACAACACAACACATGAGCCAAGATGAGGGGGCCACCTTGTATAAAAAACAACTCAAAACCTCATACAAAGGGGGTGTAGTGGTCCGATACTTGTCCAAAGAACATGTTCCCCACACAAAGATCACCAGAACCACTAAATTTCCATACATGAATACAATATCATTGTCATCACTCGAAATCAAGGAAGGGGAGATGAAACCAGAGTGGGGAAGCCATAAAATAACATAAACCATCTCAATTTCCTAAAATCACAACCTCACAAATATGAGAGTCAATTACCAAATCTAAAACCATAATAAACTGAAGTAAATTTGAAACATCAACTTCGGAAGGCATGGTAAGCATAGGAGCACCAATGACCACCTGGAGAGACGGAATTACAGGCACAAAAAACTCAAAATATGCCTGCTCCCTCTAGGTCGAGACCCAAGTATACCAAGATAAACCCATACCGAAAGACTAGAGATAAACATACACCACATTCCCAACAAACTACCACTGATTAGGGGGATTTGACCTCATCTCAGATCACCAACAATTTAACATAAAACACGAGGAGATAATGTCGTATAAAATCCATAAATGGAAATCATCACACCCGAGAGAGAAGGATTAATGACTAGCTAATATGAAAAATCCCACGAGGGACTTTGTAAAATTGAGCTCCCTTGGAATGCCAAAAACTCCCTCTTCCACCATCTATTCCAATCCATAGACATCAACTTCAAGGGTTGAAGCTTGAATTCACTCATCTGAGGCAAATTTAACTTGTGCCAAAGGATGAATATGAGTGTTAGATTCATTGTGCACAAGAGATTCCGAATGCCCACTTATTTCCATTGATTGGAACCATAAATAGACCTCCATTTAGGCCACTTAAAATAATAACTTGCCTTGCCATACACATATGCCCCTGAAGTTAGGGGAATACCATGCAACATGGGGGGCACATGAATGGAAGGGACTTGCCCCTTCCATATTCCTTTTTTTACAATTTGTATTGGACGATCAACTACCAACCATTCTTAAAAATGACTTTTTATAAAAAGGAAAAAAATTATGGAATAAGATATCTTAGATAGTTACATTATTAAATAAGAATAGTCAAATTAAAAAATTTAAACTTTTACAAATTTGCTAAAACTAATTAACATTTCCTTTTTATTCATAAAAAATCATATAATTAAATTAGATAGATTTTTACATTTTAACTTTTATTCATTATTTAATTCACAACAAAATTCTCAACACACATATATCTTTATATATATATATATAACCTTTCTTAATACCTTCTTTCAATATCTTCATGGAAAAAATAATATCAACACCTTCTTTCAACATCTTCATAGAAAAAATAATATCAACTTTGGTTATGTAGGTGTATGTGGAACCTTTTGATTAAAAATGGAATGTATTTTACAATTATGAATAAGAAGATTTAACATATATTTGATTATTATTAAAAAAGAAAAACAATTTCCACCTTAATCTTGGTATTTCCACCTTAATCTTTGTATTTCCACCTTAGTCTTGGTATTTCGTGTTGTTTTATTAGTGCCTAAACATTTGTTACATATCAAAATAGAACATTTGATTTCACAAAAGCTTTACAAATATATCAAGAAAAAAAACCATATATATAACTTTATATTTAACTATTGAAAAACAAGAACATGGATGAAACAGATGTAAGGGGTCTTTAGCCTTAGAAACGAAATCTTGTCCTTTCTATTTCTAGACTCATACATTCATAGAAGCTAAAGAAGCTAAGCTGCAACACCAATGCTTTTTTTTTGGTTGAGCTTATAATAAATGTGAGAGAATGATATGCACTCAATAGATTCAAGGATACTTTTAAATTTAAAAGATATTTATTTTTAAGGAATTTAGACTTTTGTGATCCATAACAATGTTTAGAGAGTTTTCGGCGAAATCACATAAACCATCTTTTGTCGACGCGTTTCGAACCAACCAGTGTGGTTCATCGATGTCGATGAACCACACTAGTTGGTTCGAAACGCGTCGACAAAAGATGGTTTATGTGATTTCGCCGAAAACTCTCTAAACATATATTTATTTTGTTAAAGTTTTTTTTTGTAAGCTTGGTGGGACTACACCTTCATCATGTTCAATATGCACCCCGGTCAGGGCGAGAAATTGAACCAATAACTTCACATCAAGGAGTGTCTTAACAGAGCACCCGACCACCGTCTCTAAAAAAATGTATCTTCTTTACAAAGACATATTTATATAAGCTATTATTAATAAAATTCATATGTTAATAGAACTAAATAAAATGGTTTGAATAATAAAAGAAAGAAATTACTAAACACAAAAATGTGTGGTAAATAAACAAATATATGATCAATTACTAAAGGTTTTATTCATAGATGTACTTTTTAAAAGTGAATCAAACCTAACTTAATATGGCTAGCCATGACTGAGCAAGACTATCTAAACCCTCTTAAAAATATGGTGTTTCCAAACAAATAAGATGAGTTAACAACTACTAAAAAAATGGAGCAAAATAAGATGAGTTAATAACAACTAAAAAATAGAGCAAAATAAAAAATGAGCAAAATAAGATGAGTTAAGAGAACATTACTATTAAAAAAGAGAAAAACGACAACAATAAATAATAAAGTTTTTGTTCACAAGACAACTAGATGATTAGGATTTTTTTTCCCAATATATATTTAATTTTTTGGAAATAAGTTAAAGCCATATTTAAGATAAAAATAAAAATAAATTATTTTATCTAAATCTTTTTAATTAAATTGATTTAACCTAAATATCAAATTAAATCAACAAACCAATTAAATAAATAAAAAATAAAAAAATTATAAAAATGAATATACAATGTTTATCTAAATCTTCTTAATTATCTGATTTAACATACATAACAAAATTAAACAAGACAATTAAAATAAATAAAGTCAAAAAATCTAATCATAAAAATCAAAAAGTAAAAAAATAGACACAATTTTATCTTATATTCATAATACTATTTTATATTTAATAAAAACAACAATCACTAACATTATTTTTTAATAAAATTATCTATCTTTTTTAATTCTTAATTTAACAAAAACATAAACTTCACATAAACCTCATTTTTAAAATTTATATTATCCAAAATTATTTAATATAAATTTATTAAACAATAATATATTATTATTATACAAAAAATAATAATTCACATAAACCTCATTTTTTAAAATTATATTTATCCAAAATTATTTAATATAAATTTTATTAAACAATAATATATTATTAAATTTTCTGCGATCTATATCTAATTTCTGAAACAAGTTTTTGACAATAATAGTCACATCAAAATTCATTTGTAGACGCGTTTCGAACCAACAAGTGTGGTTCATCGTCAAAATAAGATGTAATCAAAATGATAAAACTTAGTTGCATTGGCCTTTCCATGTAATCCATATCCAATTTTTGAGACAGGTTTTGGGTGATAATTACATCAAAATTCATTTGTCAACGCGTTTAGAACCAACAAGTCTGGTTCATCATCAAGATAAGATGAATCACACTTGTTGATTTGAAACATGTAAACAAATAAATTTCGATGTAATTATCACCCAAAACCTGTCTAAAAAATTCAATAATATATTATTACAATTATTAAAATAAAACAAAATAATACAATTTTATATCCTGTTTCCTTAATTAATATTCTCTCTCATTTTGAATATATCTAAATGTATACCTTTAACTACTATGACCGAACAAAGAAAATCTATTATGTTTATGTTTATTATATTATAGGAGAGAAAACTTGTATATCAGAACAAACGCTTTTACCTACCGTGCACCACAATCCAATAAACAATTTTACATACCCTATAAATAGAGTGAACAATACCCGAGGAATGGAGCATTTTTTAAAGAATTATTACATATTTGAATACGAGGAGACAAGAAGCCATGCAAGTCAAATATTTTGAAGATTTTGTCACGAGTATCAGGTTTCAAGATTTTCCCAAAGAGTGTCAAGGTGGTGTAGGAAGGAAATAGAAATGGAAATTTTGATTACAGATAAGTTAAAGAAAAAAATGGACTACTACGATGACGAGCTTCTTTGCTGTTTCCCATTGAAATATTAATTACAATATGAAGACACTGATTTTTGATTAATTAAAAAAGACGCGGTATGTTACGTATGTAGATAACTGGAAAGGCTAAGCAGATTTAAAGGCTTTGATTGGAGCTTGGAGGTTCTTCCGTATGCGAAATCTTTCTCTTAATTGGCTGATGTGATCTTGCTACCAGGGACCAGCAAAGTCCAGCAGAGGCGGTCAAAGGTAAGCTGAGCTTCCCGTCTTCTGTGATTTTATTTTACCACCGCCGAGTGCTTAAACGGCCACAAATGCCTGGAAATTGAAATCTTTAGAGCGTAATTTGGTGGAAACTTAATGTCGGCGGACGGCAGAAGATTGTTCTCAGTCCTTTGATTGTTTTTCATGGAAGAAGAGAAGTTGTATTTTCCGTTATTTTGCGTTTGCTATTTCTGTGGATAATATCCTTTTTCGCCGAATTTGGACGGTTTGACCGGGCCGTTACTTGATAGGCGAAATTTTCGTTATTTTTATGTAAATTGGAAGGGAAGGGCTCCGTATGGAGTTCGAATGGCGATTCTAAGTTTAAATATGACGGAAATTGACTTGATAGGGTGTTGTAATCTGTATATTTTATGGACTTTGAGGGTTTCTGTTGTCGGATTGCTGTTTTGAGTTTAATTTTGACAGAAATTAAGTGTCTAGTGGCTTGTAGTCGCTAAATTTTAAGTTTTTTGTCGTCGGATTGCCATTTTGAGTGTAAATTTGACGGAAATGGACTTTTCTGGGGTTCTTACTCTCTAAATTTTATGCAGTTAGAGGGTTTCTGTCATTGAGTTGGCGATTCTAATTGCGAATTTGAGGAAACACTGTTTATATGAGGTTTTAGCCTGTAAATTATTCGTAATTTGAGGGTTTATGTCGTTGAATTGGTGATTATGAGAGTAAATTTGACGGAATGTTCTTTGTTTGAGGTATTAGCCTGTATATTATACGCAATCCGAGGGTTTATGTTATTGTAATGGTGATATACGTGAATTTGCTGTAAAGATTTAGCTTATGTTAGCTACAGCCGCGAGAAGTGTAAACAGATTAGTTTGATATGTATATCTACTTCTCTGTTTATCTTTCTGTCGTTGTATGGGTGATTTTGAGGGAAAATTTAAGGAATTGCTATTTGTGAGAAGTTTTAAATCGTAAATTTTATGCAATTCCAGAGTTTTTTTTTAATCTTTCTTTTCAGGAATTCCTAGGCACTTCCCCATTCTGAGTATGGTATCCATGGTAGACTCTAAATTCTTCAGGGCACAAGGCCACATCAACAACAGGGCTCAAAGCTGTTACAACAATATATTCATTATGAGGATGGTATCCAGGGTACACCCTAAATTCTTTAAGGCACATGTTACAGCGATATACTCATTATGAGTTCAACATGCGACATATGGAAATAGAGCTCAACATGTCACATATGGAAATAGAAGTTGGGTGGAGAGGAACACTCTCCATTCTACGGCCACTTGAGCTAGACGCAATTGACAGACAATTTGAGGGTTTATGTCATTATATAGGTGATTCACATAAATTTGCTATAGAGATTTAGTTTCTTTGAACTGCCTCTGTCAGACACGGTGGAGAAAGATGAAATTGATACCTTTCTACTTCTTACTCTCTTTATCTTTGAGCCATGAGAGGTCAGCCGGGTCAATGAAAGTGGGGCTCTACTTTCTCACCAGGGATTGTTTCTTGTTACTTCATGTGGTTGTTTTCTCGAGAGGGAGTTGCTGTTTAGCAGAGGGTGTCATGGCACAAAAGTTAGGCTGGTCATGGCCATTAAGTCAGTCCGGTTGGTCACACATTTCAATAAAGTGTATGAAATCACTTCCCTCTCGAAGGTAGTTAATGATCAGAACTTAAAGTCTTAAGGTAGCATCTATGGGCTTCGGGCTACAATGCCAATCCTTTCTCTATCTTTCGTTAAACAGGATGCTTGTGCCTTGGGATGCATTTTTAGAGCTGCTTATGCTAAAGTATAAGCAACAGTACTGCACAATCTGCAATTCTCAATAGGAGGGCTTCTGTTATTGACTTGGCAATTTCGAGCGCCAATTTGAAGAAACTTTGTTTATGTGAGGTTTTAGCCTGGAATTTATATGCAATCTGGGGTTTTCCGATGTGTATTGGTCATTTACATAAATCTGCTGCAAGTTTTTATCTCCTTTTAGTTGCAACTGCGAGAAAATGTGTAGAAGATTAGGTTGATAGATGTCTTCTACTTACACATTCATCTTTGTTTAAACAAAGCGTTTGTCCCCCCCAGGATGCATTTCGTTAGTGCTGCTTACTTAAAAATATAAGCCACTCGTGTTAAAGTATAACTGGTAGGATTTGCAGTATTGTCACATATGATCCAGCCCATATGCAAGCCACTTGCCTTAAGCCCTTGCTGGGCCTCCAAAAATGCACACGAGACTTTGGGTACACTGTTAGTTTAGTCTAATCAGCTGAAGAGAATCTGACGTTATTTATTAGTGGAGGAGCTAGAGGGGAAAGAGGCATGCTTATCAATGCTCTCACCAGTGTGCTAGAATATGAAAAATTTCCTGCCCGGAAAATTCTGTTCATACTCTATTCTATTTTGTGCTTGAGTTGCCATTTCAGAAATTTTCAACATGTGGAACTCTGCTTCTGAATTGTGCTTTATTCTATTGGGTACTTGATAGCAGTCTATTCGGTACTCGGCTTGGTACTTGATAGGTTGCCTGGCAGTGGCAATTGCAGTGAGTTCACTTTACTCTTTGTCAATGAAAAATTGAGATGTATGAATTGCAGCACTGCCTTTCTAATCCATCCGAAACAACATAACATGAACAAGATTCTGATAGTTGTAAGTGCGGAGAAGCAATATTCACAGGCCTCTTGGAGGGAATAATCTCCTATGATCAAAGCTTCAATATAATAACATTCCTTGATCAAACACTACATAGCCTTCTATCTGTATAAATAGTTTTTCTAGAGTAACAATCTTTGACCAAACATTACTTATCCTTCAATAAAATAACATTCATTGATCAAACATTACATAGCCCTCTATCTCTATATATAGTTTTCCTAGAATAACAATCCTTGACCAAACATTAAATATCCTTTTAGCTCTATAAATAGTTTCTTACTAGCAAAAGCCTAACTGCTTGTGATCGCACCATTAATTTGTACCAGCCACCTCATGGGTTTTATTTAATAAAAATGACTCTTACAAAAATGACTCTTACATTTTTTTTCCCCTGGAAAAATTGTAATTTTATTCAAAAAGAGCAAAATTATATGTTGTAGATGCTAATGAGCATATGCAGTAATATCAAGTCCCGATTTCTCAGAATCCATAAAAGACTAATCTATTCACCAGTGTTGGGAGTGGAAGTTACAATAGACATTTGATTCTCATTGGTATTTGTAAGATGTGCTTTGTCCGTGGAAGTTACAATAGACATTTGATTCTCATTGGTATTTGTAAGATATGCTTTGTCCAAATCCGATCCCTCTGATCCATGGATTTGTTTACTGCTACTAGTTTTTTTCCCTATTGTGTGCTGCTGCAGAGGGTTGCTCGGTCGCTGTATTAATGTAGAGTTGTGCTCTGTGTTGTCCTTCTGTGGATTGATTTGTATAGTCTGCTCCATATTGTCTGCAGTGTTCTTTGTTGTCTCCTCTTCTTCTGCTGTTTCATCTGGATGCTCTGTGCATTGCCAACCTCTTTGTTTTTGTGATTGTTTCTTATTTCTTCTGGTGTCTTTTTTAGCTTGTGGGTAGGTACTGAGAAGGTGACCTGTTTGTTGACAGCCACGGCACCGGAGTGACATATTTTCATAATCTAGTGGTTGAGTCCACTGTATATTGTTATGTATCAGTATAATGTTGTCAGGTAATCCTTGACTAAGATCTACCTCAACACATGTTTTGGCGAAGTTGAATATGCTTCTTGAGACTCTTTCCGCATCTGTTCTGAGAAATTTGCCTATCGAATTCCCCATTCCTTCTAATACTTTGGGATGCCAGAAATGTAGTGGGAGGTTGTGTATCCTGACCCAAACAGGCATTGTAGAAACCACCATAGTAGTGGCATTAAACCTTGAGAACCAAGGAATCATGAAAAGTCCTGCATTGCCCCAGAACCATGGTCCCTCGTTGAGGGCATATTCCCTATCCTTGATTGTCGAATTTGAAATTAAAAACCCCCTAGAACATAGATGGATATCACAATTTGTTGACCATGTGGAGTAGATCCATTGATGTAATGCCTCTGATTTAGGCCAAAAACCATTGAATCTGCATATGACAACCTTAGTATAGAAATCCACGTAAAGCTCATTTACCTCAGGTAGAGAGATTGTCAAGGCTGGTATCTGTGATTTTTGCTCCACGATGTAGGGTCTAGGTAGTTCTGGTGGCGGTGCTAGTTTGGTGCTGGATTCCCCCTTCCCTTTAACCGCATCTTGGAAGGAACCCGTGCCCTTTGAGCTAGATCCAGAACATCCACCTCTCAATTTTGAATTTAGGATGATGGTTGAATCTGAGGCAATTCCATAGTCTTGTATTGTGTATTGATCCTGCATATATCAAGCTTTGCATGCTTGCTGATATGCCTGTATGTACTTGGATTTCATACTTTTAATTCTTTTATCAACCTCCCCTTCTAGTTTCGCTTGTAGATAGTCCTTCTTGGCAAAGTTTTGATAAAAAATTGTATTAGATCCGGATCTGGATCTGTGGTGGGTAGATCTGTCCTTGACAAGGGTCGATCTGCTATAAGGGGTGCTGGATCTATTGGATCTGGGCGATTCGAATCACAATCCTTTACTTGTAGCAGCCGTGGTGGGTCAGCATACCCATGCTTCTTAGATCTGTGTGGATGCCCTGTCCCCTTCTTGTCTTCAGCCTGTAGGGATGGCAGTGGGGTTTCCTCATCGCCAAAAACTGAAGCCCTTCCGGGGTAGATGCCCGAATATATGCAAATCACCAGATCCAGCCTATACAGGAGCAGATCCGCTTGTTGTAAGGGCGTATTCATAAAAAAAGTGAGATCCGATCTAGAGTATGAGCCAAAAGATAAGCATGACTCTAGATCTGGCCTATATATGGGCAGATCTGCTTGTGGTGAGGTCGATACTGTGGAGTCTTTGTCAGATCTGAGTATTGCTTTGCCGTCGTAGGCTATATCGGCGGGAGAGACCTTGCTGGCGAGGGTCGTTATGATTTCTGCGTCAGCCTGCTTGAGAACACGGCAAGAGATGGGATACTTGGAAGCAGTAAGGGACAAGGACTTGATGTATGCAGCGGACAGAGCTGTCCCATTGAAGGAACTCCCGCAGGAGGAGAAAGAGGGGGTGCGGAGTGCAATCGCTGGTGTAGCAGAAGCCATTTCGCCCTCTCCAGTTGACTCTTGTTCGATCTACATAATGGGATGTTTTCTCCCCCAATATGACATGTGTTCAAATGACTCTTACATTAAGTAACTATGCACTAACAATCTAATGGGATTATTCAAATAAGATGGTCTTGTATATTAATTAACTCACAACTAAGTACCCCAAAGTATGGCGTGTTCGTGCAGGGAACACTAGTATGCCCTTCTCCTCACCCTCAAAAGCAACCTTATCCTCAAGGCTGGAGGTGTAGAAATTGCTGTAAAGTTACAATTGGTTCCCAAGTGGCAGCTTTGGGTTGTATATCCTCCACTGTATTGGGCTATTGTATTTTTCTTCTTCTTCATCAATATACAATCAATCTTGATAATATAATTCCATATCAACAACCAAAGAGCTTACTGATCTACATTTTCATCATATATTTGACTTATTAACAATTTATTAGCTACAGATCTTTCCTGCAGCAACTAACATCTACAAACATTTTCTACAACAACAGGAAGCAGATACAGATATTTCTGCAACAACAGGCATCAAAAAACATTTTCGATAACAACAACAAGCAGTTACAGATATTTTCTGCAACAACACCTACAAGTTTGATAAATATCCTATATCTCTCAAAGTACAATCTAGGTATTTGAGATTTTGGGTGGCTTTATCCCTTTCAGCATAGGGTACCTGTACACAAAAAATCACCCTGACCATTACAGCATTTGACTTAGGCAATTCAGTCACTGCAGGTGTTTTATTGTAGCAACACCTGCTGAGTTTTGCAACACTTCTACTAGTCTGATAAACATAATAAAATTTATAAATATTTATCATTAATATGAAACAGTCATCCAAATCTGAACATAACCAACTACAATGTATGGGGAACTGTTCCATTAGGTTCATATAAAGTGTAAATCCTCA
Source organism: Pinus taeda (assembly GCA_000404065.3). NCBI lineage: Eukaryota > Viridiplantae > Streptophyta > Pinopsida > Pinales > Pinaceae > Pinus > Pinus taeda. Next base: position 90,937 of record APFE031356909.1, on the reverse strand, counting down.
CAACAAAATTCATAGGCAAGCTCACATCTTCTAAGTAACTTTTGTTTGCCCCTTGCTGCACATAGAACTTATCACAGGAAATCATTTCCTTTTAAAGATATTTAGAGTAAAATGTAAGGCATCATTCAGCAGTTCACTATATGATAGTGCTAGGAAATACTACAGTGCTGCAGAAAATTCTGCAAGAATTTTTTTTTTCCATACAAGCCCAATTTAATCCCTAAGTAGATTTAGTGAACATTTTAACATTTAATTTCAGATGTTCTGTGAAGACTTTATTCACTTACACTTCACTTAAGTTTAAAGGTTTTATTTTTGAGGTCAAGCCCCAGTGATCCATTTATGGCAACCTTTCCTTGAACAAGTTTGTCAAAGACTTCCCTGCATGACTGGTATTTTTACAGACTTCAGCTGAACCATCCTTCAAAGTCACTCAAGGAATTTCTTGCAGAAATATTAGTTTCCAGCCATTATATTTCTGCCACAAGACTTATTACTGCCCTGTCACCAAGGGAATTTAAGTGGAAATGTCATTTAAGGATCCACTGCCTCTATTTGACCATCAAATTTTGCACATACAGCCACTTATATATCCAACACCTCATTCCATTTTACGAATTCAGCAGGGAATAAATAATTCGCATGATCATATATGTCATTTTCAAGCAATGCAGCAAATGCTACACTACAGATTTAAAAATGCAGAAACACTTACCAGTTATGATGAATGTTGCCTGCATTGCTGCAACTGATGAAGGGTAAGCCTTTTACCACCCAACCATATGCTGTGCTGTGCGTTAGATTTTTGGTAGCTGGCCTGGCCCTGGCCAAACCATGACGTCATCAGGAGAAATTTTTCTCTGAGAAAGCAGAGGATGGAAGAATGAAAGCCACTCTCTTTTATAACCAGGAATCAACAGAATTTTTCCTTTAACCCTCTGAGCTTAGAGCCTTCTCAAAGCCACAGGTGTCTCCTCAATTGGCTTGCACAGCACAAGGGAGTCTCTTCACTGCCTCAACAATCCCTCAAGATCCTCCCCTCTCAATGCCTCTGTGCTTGCGCGACAAACATCCAAAAACAAGCTCTTTTTTCCAGCTGGAGTTTAAGGACACCTATGCTCAACTTCTGAGACTACAAATACAATGGACCCCAATTGTTTTGCAACCAGCTAGAATGAGTTTTGCACAAAATTTCACTTTATTTTACCCCCAGACCCATTTGTGCAATTTCCTCCGTGTTGCCGCACAAATTGATTGCGCTTTTTCCCCTCAACATGGGATTTCATGGGTTAAGGTAGCAATTTCGAGATGTGTGTTTTCCCATTGACAGTTTGTACCATTTCCAACTTCCCCTCATAATTATGGGAAGTCGATTGGTCAACTACCGACCCCCTCATTAACCGTCTTGGTGGAAATTGAAAAATGGATGGATTTCGGATTTAGCTCAACAATTATGACAAGGTTTATAACTTATTACAGCAAGCAACCAATTCCCACATTTCCAATTACCACTCATGCCATTGTGGTGAGTATGGGTACTCCACCCTTCAATCCATTGTTTAACGATTTCTTTTATTAACATCAAAACATAATTACATCATTAAAAGTTTAATAAGGTATTGCTGCTGAAACTGATAGCAGCACATAAGTTTAATAAAGCATTGCTGCTGAAACACATAGCAGCACATAAGTTTAATAAAGTATTGTTGCTGAAACCAACAACAACACTTAATATAATTATATTGTAAGCTGGGGTTCAAAAAAGGGTTGTTGCATTCCTGAATAGTGCATCGACATACGTTACTCTCTCATGGCCAATACTTGCTTCCATTTAAATGCAAATGGACCCTTCTTCATCAAGTTTTATAAGGCTAGTCTAAACTCCACAGTTTGGCCCTGCTACATTCTTCAAATTGGAGACATGAAAGACTTCATGGATCTTGAGTGAGAACAATGTTGTAGGAAATGTCCTCCTCCCCCCTGGTTCTAAGGGCGGATTTGCGTCCCGTGCGGATCCTTGGGCAAACTGCAGGCGGAACTGTGGTTCTGTTTTTTGCTTGAAACTCACGCTTCCTAGATATTTAGAACCATGACGGTTCTGAATTGTGGTTCTGTAGGTCTGAATCGTGGTTTTGGCACGGTTCCGCAGGCCCGAACTGCAGTTTTTCCATGGTTCCGAAAACCGTTCCGAGGGGCATTTTTTTTGGTTTTTTTTGGAATTTTCGAACCGCTATGTGAGGAACCATGCATCTTGGACACTCACAAGGTGCTCCCTTGATGCTCCCTAGACGCTTCCTAGATGCTTCCTAATGGTATTGTTCAATTCTTAAAAGTAAACGTGACTTTTTAGCATTACCATGAAATGACTCAGGATGTTTGAGAGTGTTCCAACCTCATTGAACATCATATGTAGAAAATAGAATTTCATATCTCATTCAAAATTCAGGAGACTTAACAGTTTAAGGATTTTAGTATCAATGAGATTGTGGCATTTCATTATATTATATCATGTATGAGGGTATGTGATTGGGCATTTAATCAAGAGCACCAAGCCCTATATGTACCCCAGTGTTGGTGGTGTTGATTGTTGAACTCCGTTGTCATGGTCTTAGCAAAAATGTACCCTTCATTCAAGCCAAAATCATTGATTAGGCATGTTAAGCTTTTTCTACCATATTAGAAGGCTTGGATTAGGTAGTTTGATCAAAATTGGGCAAAGTTGACTAATATCCCTAGAGAATCGAAGTAGAGGCAAAGGCTAGACAAGGAGAGGAATCTAGATTCTAGATGGTTGATGCTTGAATAATTAATCATTAATGTACCATGGATGCCATTTCTATCTTGATTTATGTAAAATATGCATGCTTTGATATATTCTGCGACTAATTTGACACTCTAGATGTTTTTTTTTAATATAAATGCAATGATCTCTCTCTCTCTCTCGCTCTCTCTCTCTATATATATAGATAGATAGATATATAGATATATGCTTTGCTTCCAAAAAACATCCCTGCTTTGCTCCGCTTCGTGCAACATTGAGTGAGAAGGAAGAACTTATCGATAGGAAACGTGTCCAATTCATTAGAGGATCTGGTGGGGTCCATAGAACTTTGGTGTTAGCTTCTAGTGGCCCTTGTCTTTGAGAAGAGTTTTCATATAGGGTCGAAGATGAAGAAACATGCAATCCTCTAACGCAAAGAAGCACTGAGAGTGATGCTAGTTGGATTGTTACTTTGATTTCGAGCGAAAGCCAGATTTCCCTTAAGTGTGCGGAGAATGGTTGCTCTTGTGTTAAGCGTGTGATCTATTTCCTAAACATTGCGTACGCCTGGTACATATGAAGCCACCTAAGGGGGTGTTTGGCCATAGACAACTTGATATGGTGACATTTTGGTGGCACTATGATAAGTGGTATCAAAGATATGTTTCTAAGCCCTTGTTCACTTTCTTTTGCTTGACCATTGGTTTGGCATTGATATCCGATGCTCATTTTCAATTTTATGCCTTGTAGTTTAAACAAATCTTGTTGGAAGTTGCTAGTGAATGTGGGATCATGATTTGACAAAATGGAAGTTGCCATGCCAGTACAACTTAAAAATCAAATCCATGATGACTTTGGTAATTGTGGAAGGTGTAAAGGGGTGTAATAATGCACAAAAGTGAGCATATTTGGAAAGGCAGTTAACTACTACCATGATCATTGATCTGTTGCTGGCTTTTGGAGGCCCACTATAAAATTTATGGAAATGTCAGTGTAGAGAGTGGTATTTATTCATAATGGTTGTAATGCCTTAAATGTCTTCACTATTTCCATCTTGTTCTTGGATATGCTCACATCATGGCATCAATGGAGTAATTGCTAAGGAAGAAGGAAGAGTTTGTTTTAAATGAAAAATGTCAAGCAAGTTTAAACATCTTGAAGTAAATGTTGGCAAGTGCTTCGATCCTTGTGTTTCCAAATTGGAGTTTGGAGTTCCATGTGCATATTGATGCTTCAGGGGTCTCTTTACATTCAACTACAAAAGTATGGATGTCCTTTTTCATGCTTTCCCAAAAAGAAAGAGCACTTAGGTTGTTTATAGGTCTTTTGAAAGCCAAAGTGGCTTGTTGTAAGGGATGGATGCAACTCCTCTAACATCCTTTGTTTTAAAGCTGAAATTTGCATCATAAATATGTGCCCATTATATTGCAAGGTATCCTGCTATTAGGTATAACTTGCAGGGGGGTTGGGGTCCTCCTGAAGTCTTTGGATGATTTGAACCATTGTGCCATTACTCAACAATTCATGTGAAGTCTCTGTAAGCTACTAAGTTGCACTGAAATGGATACGGGGTTTGAAACGAATATGACAAATTTTCAAAAAATACAGATATGTTACCATTCATCTTTTAGTCTTTAGAATCTAGATTATATATTTAAAAATACATAATCATCATCATCAATCCAGCATAAACGTCGCCATCATCATCAATAATTATTATAACATTCAACATATCATTTTTTTTTGTAAACATGGGAGTACTCTCTATATTTACTTTTTTGTAAAAATTTACAGTCAAAACCTCCGATCAGTCACCTGCCCGAAGGAAACCAGGGGACCATCGGTCAGCATTGTATCTACTCCAAAATTTAAATAAGTTCATTAAAACCATATTGTCTTTGCTAGCCATTACACAGGTTCTTATCTTTCGCATTTCAAACAAAAATATTCAAAAACCAAAGATAATTAAACTAATCCTCATCAGAGGAAGCTATTGGTACTGTCGCCTTTTCTTCCGGGCTCAGCGTCTTCCCTCCAAAATTCGGCATATTCACCCCTGGGCCTGGAAGCTCTCGTCCCTGGAACATTTTCCATTTTATCTCAGACAATGTCTGCTCAATCCGGCCCAAAGCTAGATTATTCCTGTATGTTTGGATTTGAATTGTCGCCAACACTTTCATAATTTCCCCCCGTACTAGGTCTGGTTCCTTGTTTCTTTCCTGCCTGTTCAACACTTCCCCTTCCATTTGTTCCTGGTGCAGGGTCATGGCACGAGCTACAATGTGTTTCATTATCCAATATTGTTGCAGTGTCCTGTTAAAAAGAGATTGCCAGTCATTTGTCATACCCGGGTCCTGTAGCATTCCTTCCTATTCATCCATAGGGAAGTCTCTGCCTCTCAGGTTTTTGCTTAGATCTCTTTCCCAGCCCCATATTTTGTCTCTGACCTCCTTCGGATTTGCCTCCATTAGGCGTCAATTATTCTCTTCATTTGCTCTCTGTTCGGTTTCCTTCCTTTTTTCTTCCCTGTGTCGCTCGTTCCTTCGTCTTTTTTAACAATCCTCTTGCTGCGATGAGGTGCCATGTTTATTCTCGTCTTCGCCTTAGCTCTCTTATCCTTAGAATGCTCTTTCTAAGTTGCAGTTGCGCCCTTACCGACGGTTAGACCTATCACATAGTAAACACAAATGTCAGTTTTGGCCATTGAGGGTATATATTTAATCGGGGTATTTCTACCTCCTCGTCATGGTTTTACTTCTGCATTTTCTTTCTCTTTGGTGCAGTACTGAGGCCTACCTAATTCTTTTAGTCCCAGGTCCCCCATCATTCTGGCTTGCACTAAGTATACTAGACTTCTTTTCTTGGGGTGAGTGCTCCGCCTTTCTTACACGGTCACTCCTTTCTCTGCTTGGTCAGCCTGCCCCTTCCCCAGGTTTGGTTTTCTCAGTTCCTGAGTCCCTATCTTGGATATCTTCAGTTTCTCCTCTCCTTATGAGGTGCGCCCTCTTCCTCCCTCGTTTTTGTTGGGTTTTCCTTTCCCTGCTGATAGGGTTCAGCTTAACAGGCTGAGTCTTTGGGCTAGAATTGCCCGACTCATCACTTCGGCTACATGGGTCATGGATGGATGGGTCCTCTATGCCCTTTCTGTCTCTCACAATACTCTTATGCTCACCCTTCTCGGCCATAGCCCCCAAGGGTTCTTCCCTGTCTCGAACTCCCTTATCTCTATATTTGCTGTTGGGTTTCTGATGATCATCCCTATCTATCTTCAGGCCTACTCTATAATTCAAACTGAGTATTTTTTCGAAGGACAGATTGGGAATTTTACATACCCGTCTACCTTGTTGCACTGTTCTATCTTCTGTAGCTCTCGTTTGTTGTCTGTGCGTTTTCTCTTGCCACCTTCCTTCTTTTGCGTCCACATGCAAAATGCATGGTTTCCCTCTAACTTTATCCCTTTATCATTCTCCTGTCGTAATTCTACCGCCAGCTGTCCGCTCGTCCTTCCTTCCTTGGCTCGCCTTCCTTCCCACTTGCCTTGGGATGCTACCCATCTGTCTTGTCCTTCTTTCTTCATTTATTACTTTCCTCTCTCGGCTGCTCTTGCCGTCCGTTTGCTGACTCTGCGCTGCCATCTGGCACTAACTCGCTGCCCCTTCTCGGTCTTGATGTCCTGCCCTCCCTTCTTCTACACCTTTCCACTTCTGCCCCCACTCTCCTCAAGTCTGTCCCTTCTCTGCCCCCTTCCGTCATCCAATTCATCTCTGTCCTTTCATCTGTCCTTTGCTGTTCTGTGGTTGATCTGTTCTGTTTGGCCTGCATCGGCCCTTGTCCTTCTTCCCTCCCATCCACATCTACCGAATTCTTTAGATGCTTGTTGCGTTGCCTATCTTCTTTGATTGCCTGCATCATTTGTTTCATTTCCTCTTTCTAATCAAGCTCTTCCCCTCTCCCGTCTAGCTGCTGCTCTCTATTTCGGCATCCCCGGTTCGTGAGGAGGTCCGCTTGGGCATTGCCTTTCCTTTTCACATGGGATGATATGGTGTATGCAATCCTCTGTAGTTGCTGTCGTAATTCTGTTATTGCCCAAGCCGTCCTCCAACTTTTGCTCAGCGTTTTAGCTGCTTTTCCCTACTGTAGTTGTTTCATTGTTTCTATTACCAGCATTGAGTCGCCTTCTATCTGTAGACTTTGGTACCCTTCCCTTATCGCTATCTCTAGTCCCCTGTTGAGCGTATGGTATTCTGCTTCATTGTTCGTGGCAATGCCGCAGTCCATTGCGTAGGCCCATTTTATCTTCCCTTCCTCGTCTCTGAATATCCCTCCTATGCCATCCTCTCCTGGGTTGCCTTTTGCCGCACCATCAAAGTTTAGCTTGATGAACCCCTGTGGCAGGTTCCTATATCGTTCTTCGGCTCCTGCCTTCCTTGCATCATGTTCCTTCCCTATCCTGTTTGTATTTTTTACTTTGATTTTCAGTCGGTTCATTATGCGGGTCTCAGTTCCTTCCGTCTTCCAGTCGTCCTCTTTCCAGTTTTCTAGAATTACTGTTTCTCTTATGTTTTCCATGGTTTGGTTCCATATTTCCCCTTTGTCGTTTTTATCTTCACTGAATATCACCCTGTTTCGTGCCTTCCAGAGGTTCCACAGGAGAAACCTAATTGCCAGATTCCAGGCATGGTTCAGGATTGTGTTGCGGTACGGTTTGCTGCTCCACTTCTCTATTGTTGTTTTTATGCTCCCTGTGTTCCTATCAGTAATCTCGAACAATTGGTGGTGATTTTGCCATAGGTTATTACTTACAGTACAGGAGTTTGCAATGTGCTCCATGGTTTTTTCTTGGTTTTGGCACAAAGCGCATCTTGAGGGCCCATGCGTCCCTTTCCTTATCAATTAGTCCCAAGTTAAGGCGCGCCCATGCAGCATTGTCCAGGTAAAAAATGCCACTTTTGGCCAAGTTTTTAACTGCCATATTCTTTTCCATTTTTTTATGTGAGTTTCCAATTCCTCCTGTCTTTATGTGGTAACCTTTTGAGATAGTAAACATACCTTTTATGCATTTACCCCATCTTATTATATCTGATCCTTCTTTAATTGCAATTTTCCTAGTTGCCAATTCTTTTTGATAAGTTGCCCATTGATCAGTTTCTGGTGCTTTGGGCCAGTTGCTCTTTGTCTTCCATTTTCTCCAGTAACTATTCTGTTCCACTACCCAATAGTTTCTTATGGCATCTTCCACTATTTGGGTTGTATATTGTTGGATTTCTTGGAGCTGAGGTTCCTGATTCAGGATTCCTCTTTGTTGCCACGCCTCCTGCAAAAAGTCTGCTTTGTCCCCCTCGTGGATTTCCCAAAAACTGTGGTCTTTTATCAAGGCTCTGTTCAGGCTTGCCAGGTTCCAAATGGCTGATCCTTTCCTTTCTGCTAGTGTTTGGAGTTTGCCCTCTGGAGTCCTTGCTATCTCATATTTCTTTTCCCATAGCAGTTTCCATAGGTCATTCCCTCCTCGAATCCATCTCCACCATAATTTGGCCCCCATGACTTGGTTTAATATGTAGGGGTCTCTTAGTCCTAGGCCCCCCTCAGTGACAAATTTGCTTAACCATGTCCATGAAAGTAAAGCCCACTTTTTTGTTTTGTTTGACCCTTGCCACATAATTTTTTTGAATATTTGCACCATTTTTTGGCATAAGGTTTTAGGTATCGCTTGACTAGCCATTTGATACACTGGCATAGCTTGAAGGACAGATTTCAATAGTATAAGACGGCTCGGGGTGTTGAGCATTTTGAACGTCTAATTGTCCATTCTTTCTTGAATTTTCCTTAGCAATCCTTTCCAATTCTCAATTCTGTTCTGCTGATCACTCAGTTGGACTCCTAGGTATTTAGTTGGAAACTGTCCAATTTTGAACCACATTGTTCTTGCTAGGAAGGCTTGGCCCCTCCTTGGTGTGTTGAAGAAGAATATTTATGTTTTCTCCTTATTTACCTCTGTTCCTGATGCTTTTGTGAATTCTGTAAGTATTTCCCCTAGTTTTTTTGCTTCCATGAGATTTGCTTAACTATACATCATTACATCATCCACGAATTGTTGATGTGTAATGGTTAATCCTTCCCCCCATAATCTCAACCCTTTGAATTCCCCTTTGCTTACTCTTGCGTTGATTAATTTCCCTAAACCATCTGTTGCTAAAATAAACAGGAACGGTGAAAGTGGATCTCCCTGTCTTAGGCCGCGGGTTGGTTTAAAGGTGTCTGTTGGGGTTCCATTGAGCAGGATTGACATGCTTGGCGTGGATATAATTGACATTATCCATGCTATCCATCTATCATCAAATCCATAGGCTTTTAAAATTCTTTGAAGATATTGCCAGCTTAGTTTATCATAGGCTTTTGCTAAGTCAAGTTTAATCAACATCCTTTATTTCCCGTCTTCTTTAAGGAATGAATCACCTCTTAAGCGACGACTATCCCATCCACTATCTGTCTCCCTTTCACAAACCCTGTTTGTTCTTTTGCTATCAAATCTCGGAGTAGAGGTTGTAATCTTGTTACCATTATAGTAGTTAGAATTTTATAGATTACATTACAAAGAGCTATTGGTCTGAAGTTATGAGGTTCTTCAGCCTGTTCTACCTTTGGTATTAATGCCAGAAAGGTTGCATTCCATGTTGGATGCATTCTTTTATTGCATCTCGATTCTTCTACTGTGCTAACTATTTCTTTTTTCATAAAGCTCCATGTTGCTTGAAAGAACTCTGTTGTAAATCCATCCGGGCCAGGATCTTTATTTTTGGCCACTGTCTTTACTACTTCCTCTACCTCTTTCTCGCTGATTACCCTTAGGAGAGCCAGGTTTTGTTACCTGTTTACCTTTTTTGGTATGTATTGACTTATCTTTGCTATCTCATTTTCTCTGTTACTTTGTGGCTCTGTCAGTATGCCCTTGAAATGCTGGATTATGAGAGTTTCCATTTCCTCTTTCTGGGTTACCTTAATACCTTGTTTGTTTTTTAGGGAGAAAATTCTATTCTGCTGCCTATGTTGCTGCATCGCTCTGTGGAAGAATTTTGTGTTCCTTTCCCCCTCTTTTAACCATTGTACTCTTGACTTTTGTAGCCATAGGATTTCCTCCTGTTTTCTTCTTTCCTCCAATCTAATTAGCACTCCTTCTTCCTGCGCCAACTCCTCTGTTCTCCCTTCTTCTATTATTTTCTGTTGTATCCTTTTCATTGCTATTTGGAGTTGTTCTTGGTCTCTATGTATGTTGCCACATTCTTCTTTGTTCCAAGTCTTAATTTTGCTTTTTAACTCCTTGAGTTTCAGTGGGAGCGTGTGCATCTTATTCTTGCCTTGTATTTTCTCCTCGCTGTTCTGCCACCAGTTTTCCATCTTTTCTATGAGGGTTGGGTCTCTTAGCCAGAAGGCTTCAAACCTGAAAGGTTTGTGCTGGTTTTGATTATTCATAGCAATTTTAAGTTTTATTAGCCAGTGGTCTGATCCTTGGCATGGTAAGATAGTTACTTCATAGAATATATCTTTCCCAAGAAAGTGTTTTGTTGCTAAGAACCTGTCCAGTCTGGAGGCTATCTGCCTGTTGCCTCCTCTTCTATTATTTCAGGTGTATTTTCCATTGATAGTGTTTATATCAATTAATTGTAGAGCTGTATGGGTTTCCCTAAATCTCTCCATATCTGCATCCTCCCGTTGCAGTCCGCCTTTCTTTTCCGTTGTGGTTGTGATCATATTAAAATCTCCTGCTATCACCCACAGTTTTTCTGTGTGCAGGTTACCCAATCATAGCAGCTGCGTTAAGAAGGCCTCTCTCTCTATTGGTATGTGACGCCCATACACCGCTGATACATGGAACCATTCTTTATGTCCTATCATTCTGAATCTCCCTGAGAGAATCCTTTTCATTCCTATCCATAAATCCATCATGACTTTTGCTGGGTTCCACAAAATTGCAATACCCTCTGCACTCCCTTTTGAATCCAGTGTCATGCTTTCATAAGAGGGCTTGATTTTTTATAGAATTTCCTCCATCCCCCCCCCGTTATTTTTGTTTCTTGAAGCAGCATAATTTGGGGTTTTTCTTTTTTGATCCTCTCTAGCAGGTGCCTCTGCTTACCCTTGCTGTTAAGCCCTCTTATATTCTATGATGTAATAATCATTGGTGATGTTGGGTTGTTTGTTGGAAGACCGCTGAAAGCGGCACTACTCTTCCTGTATTGACTAACATTTCTCCCATTACTTGAATTGATTCCTGTAGGTTCTTTCTTCCTCCTTTCCCCCCCTTTCCCTTTACTTTGATGTTCCTGGCTATTGTCATGTTGTGTTCCTAACTGCTCATTCATCTCTGTAGTTCCGTGCTCCCATTTTTCTTTCTATAATTTTTTATCCTCTTCTGGGATAAACCTCTCATCCATGTTTCGCCACTTATCCAGTAGGTTTCTCAGAATTTCCTCTTCTGTTGTTGGTTGTCCCCTTTATTTATGTCTATTTCCATTACTTCATTCTCCTAGTTTTCCTCCTTTTCTTTTCTCCCCTTTTTCTCTGTTTCTCCTTTAGCTTTCTGCTTGTTGTTGTTGGCATCCTGATTTATTCTGCCTTCCTGATCTGGTTCCTCTTGGTAGTCCATACCTCGAGTTTCTTCATCTTCTTTTTTTGTCTGCAATATTTCGAACCTATTTGTCTCTTTTACTTCGGTTTGCTGTTCTTTTCTACCTTCTTTTCTGGTTTCCTTGGTAAGTCGTTTCTTGGTTTTGATTTCTTGAAACCCCTCATTGTCTTCGGTGGTTTTCCGCTGTTGCTTAGTCTTTCTTTCCTCTTCCTCTGCATTTAAGGGGCATTCCTTGAACAGGTGTCCATATTCATGACATATCTGCATCTAAAAGGCATGTGTTCGTAGTCCAACGCCTGCTGCCAGACCTCTTCACGATATTCTAATTCGACTGCACCAGGTATAGGGTTTGCAATGTTCATATACACGCGTATTCTTGCATATGAGGTATATCTTCCTCTTTTAGTTGATTCCGCTATCTTTACAAAGCTACCTATGGTATTCCCTATTCCTTCCAGTATCTATGGGTCCCAGAAATCCATAAGTAGTCCAAACAATCTGACCCATACAAGTGCTGCTAGGAATTTCTCCTTATCCAGATTATAGCATTCCTCCCAATACTTCATAAATAAATCTGCACTGTTATTGAAATATGGGCCATTTTCAAAAACTTTTTCTTTGTCTTGCAGGTTTGAGAAGATTACCATAAAGAATCCTCGTGCGCCTAGCTTCAGTTCGATGTGGCTGCGTGGCTGCCATTTCTGCTGGATCCATCTTGTCAGTTCTTTCTCTAAGAGCCAGACGTCGATGAACTTGCATATCATTGCATGGTCTTTCATGTAACTTCTGTACCTTTCAAGTTTGTTCATTGGAATAACAAACCTTGATTTCTCTGCTGCGCAGGGTAGACATTTTCCTTTACTTCCTGCTTGCCAGCGTGCTCCCACGACTGGTCACGGTGTCCTTTGTTCCGCCTCCGCTTTGCTGTTGCTTGTTCCTTATCCCGCTGTTGCGTCTCTGTAGGAGGGGATCTCTCCCCTCCTAGTCTCCTCTACCATTTCTGATCGCCTGTCCTCTTCTTTGTTGTTGCTTGTTCCTTCTCCCGCTGTTGCGTCTCTGTAGGAGGGGATCTCTCCCCTCCTAGTCTCCTCTACCATTTCTAATCGCCTGTCCTCTTCTTTCTGTGCCTATTCCCTTGTTTTCGAGGTGTTCCGCGCCGCCTACCTCATGGCCGCAAAGTCATTAGGGTTGCAGAGCTCCAAGAATCACTCATCGTTTTTTTTTTCACTTAACATTCAACATATCATTAAGTTGCTGTTTCAAATTTCAATGATCAACATCATCACCAAAATTAATAATGCACACTACACAGTACAAAGCACAAAATGAACTATGACTGACAGTCTACTATCATATGACATATTATGGTATTCAATGTTCATTGTTTAAAAGTTTAAAACATCATCATAAATTACATTTACATATCATCAAATATGTCTTCATCTATGTAATTAAGATCCACATCCTCTGCAGGAGTGGGAGCATTGCTGCCATGTCCACTTGAAGGTCCAACTATTGGTGCCTCCTCATCAAACAAAGTCATATGAGACATGTCATTCAAAGTCATATGATCATATCCAAGTCAGGTAACTCTGGTTCCACATCCCATAGTTTTGTGGGCTCAAATTTGTATTCGTCACTCTTATGTGACAGAAGGTAAGGGTTCGAATGAACATATGCTAGTTCCTCAACCTTCTTGAAGCCCAATCTATTTCACTTCACCGAATAGATGAAGCCATATGTACTCCAGTTCCTTTTTGCTGAAGAGGAACTAGCAACCCGTGACAAGATCCTGATGGCCAATTTTTGGATATGCAGAAGTTCTCCACCATAGTAGTTCCACCAATCAATTGGGCTTTATCTGGTCTTGTTCGCATAGAATCAAGATTTGCACCCAAACCCTCTGATCCCACAAAATGAGCAAATTATGAACTAATCCAAATCTGAATATCAGGATCTTCAAATAGCTTTCTAAAGGCTTTCTTAAATCCTTGTGAGAGTTCTGGGTCTTTGTTTGGTGCAGTTCTTTCTGGATCACTTAGCAACTCTACAAAATAATATTTTGGATTCATTGCATAAGCCAAAAGGTGCAATGGGGTGGTCATCTTGTTCCACCTTTTGGTCAATATATTTTTTACTTCTCTGTAAAAAACTTCATCTAGGTCCTTCTCGTTGGCATTTATAACCACCCTTATCTTCATTATCATGGAGTCAATGCCCTCGTACACCTCTCCCAAATTAGGCATATCTGTGTCAAACATGCGTAGCAAACTCACAATTGGCTTAGTAAATGCCAATAGGTACTCCACCCTATCCCACCATTCATCATCAACAACCAACCTTTTCACTGCTTGTGCTCTTTCAGATTGAGATTGCCTCCATTGATTCCAAAGAGAACTACATACCATTATTTGTAATGCTTCTTTCATTTGCATAAGCCTTGTTAAGACTATATGATGTGATAAGCAAAATGAGTCTTGACAACCTGCAAGTTCCACTGTTTCAATAATGAAAAATCATAATTTATTGAATACTTATTATGATTCATGAATCATGACATTTGAGAATCCAATTTACATATTTGAATTTAGAGTAAGAGAAATTATAATTTATGAAATAAACTTTAAAGTTTAGGTACTTTAAGGAGCTCCAACTTTGTAAATTCCCTATAGATGCCTTGGGACATGTGGTGGTTTGTGATGAAGGCTTGAATTTCTTTTGCCTATTCAAATTAACTTGAATCCACTCAGTTTGCTTCTCCATCTTGCTTAGCATGAGGTTCAATGAATGTACAACACAAGGGGTCCAAAAAATGTGCTAATATTTGCCTTTAATAATTAGGCTCGCTGCTCTACACTCCGTTGCATTTTTAGTTATTACCTAGGCAACATTTTCTGGCCCCCCCAATTCAGTTGCTTCAATCAAGATGTCAACAATGAATTGAGAATATTTTAGCTACCCCTCATAATCCACTGCCTTCAAAAACAATGCCCTCTTTGGGCTTTGAGCAATCACATTGATCAAAGAACTATTCCTTTGATCTTTCCATCCATTAGAAATGATGGACACCCCTGAAATGCGCCATGAATTATGAATGGGGCTTAATTTAGCCTCCAAATATAACTTCTCAACACTCAACAATGTAGTGTGGACTTTCTAATATCCAGGGCTCTTGTACCTTTTTAGGGCTTCATTCACTGCTTTGATCATCTTTGCCTAGTAAGGAGATTGATCATCAAACAAGGTTAAAAGGAAGGCCATTTGCATAAATGCATTGACCTATAGTTGCATCTGCCTTTTCTCGAGCATCATTATTAAAATTTAAAACTCTTTTCAAGTGGTCCCAAATTAGACCGCTTTGAGCCAGGGTTGCGAATTACATAAGAGGGAAGTGGAGGCTTTGATGAAGATGCTGCCAACCTTGTTGGTTGTTTGAATTGAGAGGCAGAGTTTGCCTCATTTGCTTTGTCTTGTTCTTTCTGATATTTTGCAAGTTTTCCTTGCTTAAACTTTTCCCTCTGTCCCATTATCTTTAGTTGGGCCAATGCATATTCGAATCCCATTGCCTCTTAACCCAAGTAAATGTGCTTTAACTAGGGTGTATGATCCCTTAAACTCCTTTTGACACTCACTGCAAACCCATGCCAGTGACCCACCTCCTTAGATCTTCCCTACAACAGTTACATATTTCGAAGTGGTGACTTTGGATCAACTTTAGTGGCAGATTCAATTTCGACCTCATTACGAATGGATGAACAGGAAGTTGCCATGATGATGATGTAAATGGAAACTACAAAATAAAACAAAATAAATTTTTGAAATTAGAAGAGCAATTGTTTAGGTAATAACTAATAAATCTTCCATCAAATGCCACATTGTCAAATTTGTCAGAAATAGGTTGCCAACATTATAGATAAATACAAGTACTTTAGGTAAACATCTTATTGGAAATGTTGATTGTGGTTCATTATTTTTCTCTAAACATTAAAATTGACAGATCATGGTTTTTCCAATTGTAATATATGTCCTAAACCATTGAACAACCCTACAAAGTCAAATTGGCCCAGTTCTTTATGCATATATTACATCCAACAAAAGAACACTTTATTAGAGTTATCCATCCAACAAGAAGAGAATTATAGATAGACTTGAGTCATTTATATATAAGTATATCATGTAGGAACTTGGAAGCCAAGCTTAATAAGTCCTTTCCTCATGCCTAACACCCATATAAATTTGGACTAAACACTTGAGAACGCTGTTGAAATCACATTTACTAGTAAATGCTTATTGAATTTCATTTCTCCTTCCTCAACATCACACGAAAACGAAATATGAACAGACCTAAACCTAAACCATGTTGCATTTTTCGATATTTCCAAATATGTCGAATGCAAGTATCATAGTATGCCGCATATGTAATATGTGGTTATTGTTAAGTTTTAAGTTTAACTTATCTATGCTGCTGGTAGTTAGCTCACTATGCATATCTACCCTCCAACTCGTTACTCCAATCTCCAAGTAATGACTGGCGAGAATGAGTCCAACTCCAAGTTGGACATATGAGGGAACTATAATGCCTGGGCCTCCTCCAACTCCAAGCAATGACAAGTGGCCTCCTCCAACTCCAAGTCTCCACACCGCTGCTAGTGATGGGTTGTGCTCATGGTCTCCAACAAAAAAAGGCATGAATAGAATGGAAATAAGGTTACATAGGTTAAGAAGGGGTTAGGCCCTCAATGTTGACCTTTCCCGACTTCTCCTGGTGAAAAAAGCGCAACTCCGTTCTTGACATTTACCTTTTACGGGTGGATCCGTTTCTAGAAATATGGAAATGGATCATAAAACTTTAAAATTGATAGAAATGTTTGCAAAACCAGATTAGGAATTTCCAAAATTCTGATACGGTTCAAATCAAGGTTAGTTGGGAGCGAGAACGAAAGTGAGAGTGCAAAGTGACATTTTCAAAAGCTCCCAGTTCGAGAGCGAATTTTATATAATATATATTTTGATGCATATATGTCAACAAAAACATCTAGAATGATGAATTAGATATAAAAAACATAAAAGCATGGATCGAACCATATAACATCAATCATCTAGAAGTTATAATCTTCATCAACCACGTCCACAAGTTAGTAACATACAACATATTGAGTTTCATGATTCATGAATCTTAAAGTTTCAAGCTTTCAAAATTCAATATATAACATTTGTCATCATTTATCACTAAAGTTGTACTTGTAACCATTACCATTATGAAGTAACCAAACTATTACAAAGAATACCTAAGATGCAATAAAATGTTTCAACTTTCAACTTTCATGAAGCATCATATTCATATTTCATTACCAAGGAGTTATAAATGCCAACTTCAAACTTCAAACTTAAATTGTCATACATTAAGCAAGGTCTTTTGGTAGAAATCACATAAGAGAAATTTTTGGCCAACGCGTTTCGAACCAACTAGTGTGGTTCATCATCAGGACCAAATGAAGAGGCAGACCATGGCAAAGGCTTAAATAGAGAGCAATGCAGAGACCAAAATTTCAAATAACAGCTATATTTGAACAATAATATTTAAATTATGATATTAATTTATTAATATATTAAAATCAAATATTATTAAGTAACGACTATATTAAATGACTAGTTTTTTTTGAAAAATAATATTTAATTATGATATTAGTTTATTAATTTTATTAAAAACAAATATTAAGTAAGTAACGACTATATTAAACTGCTAGTTTTTTTGAAAAATAATATTTAAAATTATTTATTAAAAAAAAAACTAAAACGAATAAAAAAATCAAAGTCAAACTCCAAACAAGGAGGGAAGTCAAATATTATAAAGAGAAGTGAAGACCCTAATCCAGACAAGATCATTTAATAAATAAAAATAATTAATGGAAATAAAATAAAATAAACTAAAATAAAAATAAATAATTAACGGAAAATAAATAAAATAAAACAAAAATATACACAAGTCAAAGGATATATATATATAAATTATATATATATAATATATATATATATATATTCAAATAAAAGTAATCAATAAATAAAACAGGGTCAACAATAAAAAATGGGGTTGAGGCCCATTAAACAAATAACAAAAATACTAAAAGGAGTTAAGAACAAATACGATGATAAAATACTTAAGAAAACACGAAGGATCAAGAAAATAAACACTAATGAACAATAAATCAGCAACAAATACTATAAAAAAGACACCAATACCTACATAGATAAATACACACAAAAATAAATCCCAAAAAGAAACATAAAAAACTAGGAGGACGAGACAGTGACCCAACTTCTACTAATATTCCAACCATCGTCTCTATTCAAATTATTGGGTTTTTTTCAATTTCTAGCCCCCCCCCCCCCCTCAATTTACGATGATGGAAATGACTAACCCTAGCAATTACTTGCGCCTCCTTAATGTAGATGTGATGCTTAAATTTATCTGCATTCTTTTCCAAAGAAGAGGAGTGGATCCTGCAATGCTTTATGTCAGCGGCATGTTCATGAATCCTTTGATTAATTGAGCAACCAGTCTCACCAATGTATGGAGTCCCACAAGAGCATGGGATAACATAAACACCCTTCATATTCTTGGGGTCCACTAGGTCTTTTACAAATCTAAGGGAGCTCTGGATGGTATTTAATGTTGGCATTATGATGCATGTGTTGTACTTGATGGCAAACCACTTGTAGCAAAACAACTCACTTGTATATGGTAACTAGATGAATCTACATAAGAGATATCAGATGTGACAAAATGCAAGGCAGTTCAAAGGAATCAATTTAGAAGTAATGTACAATGGCAACTCTCTCAGATGACAGTTCATAGTACAGCAAGTTAACAACAAAGGATTACAGATCAGACTCCAAAGAATGAAGGAAGAGAGGTATACGCAGGTTCACCTTGACCAAGCTGTGTATACACGTAGGTTCACTGAACACAAGTAGCATATACGTACACATGCACTTTCACAGAAGGAAAAACCTGTATATCTTGGAAAACTAAGTTTTTGGTCTGAGGTATTTGGTCTAAGGTATTTTGATCCAAGGTATTGGTCCAATGTATTTGGTCCGAGGTATTGACCCTAGGTATTTGGTCCAAGGTATTGGTCCTGAGTGGTTTTGGTCCATGGTATTGAGAAAGGCCTAAAACTATATATGAAGGAGAAAATCATTAGTCCAAGGGGGAAAGGATTGAATATATAATGAAGTGTGAGATCTAGTATGCAGGTGATTGCCTTATGGTGCTTTTTTTGATCGAAACAAAGGATGAACCTTAGCAGTTGATGAGGGATAAGATTGAAAGATGGATCGAGATCTTAAGGCTTGTAATGAATTATTGTTATGTGGTTTGATCATGTATAGTCTAGATCTAAATACTGACTTATGTGTTATTTTTTAAATGTTATGATCGAGGTATGATTGAAGTCTGGAATTGTTGCACAAAAATTGTCACTTTGACATTCTGCAATCAATATGTGTCTATCACCACTCATACTTACCTCCTTTGCAAGTCTTAGACCTTAGTTCTTCATATCAAGCCTTGAAAATAAGAGAAAGACCTTAAAAATATCTAAAACTCTGGTTTCGCACTTTCTCTTAGCATTACCTGCGGTTCCGCACCTATTGGTCATGTCCCCTGCGCACCTGACCACTTTGTCTCTGTGTTATGGGTGCGAACCCTTGTAAAAGTTAAAAAGGTGCAAGTAAATTCTTAAAAACTCATTTTGAGTCATTTCTGGAAGCTTCTAGAGAGAATCTTGAGGTGGCAAGTTCGCTTCTTGAGGGTTCATGCATCCCATACCTTAAGGAGCTAGCCCCTTGATGTGAGGATCTTATCCCTTTGAAGGAGGAATCTATCCATTCAATGGTGGACCTGTAACCTCCTTCCTTTGCACTATAAAATGAAACATTGGGCTGGTTACTTGGGAGGTTGAAAGCTGAATATTTTTTTGGGTAAACGCTGATAGAACTTAGTCTTTCTTATTGAGCTTTTGAGAGGAAAGATTACATACCTTTTGATCTCATTTGGGAGAGAGTGAGGCTTTTCAAAGTAGAGGAGATTCCTGCTTGGACCCTGGGAAGAGCTTGTACAGCATCAAGGCATCAAAGGTTGTAAAGTTATTCTATTTCAAAGTTGATACAATCAAGTTTATTTTTCTCAATAATTTGTGTTTTATGGTTTATTTCATGGATTCCTTGATCACCATGATGAACATGATTTATTATATTAGCTATGCAGGTGTTATTTGATGTGTGCTTGTTTGTGTTTGCAGGTTATTAAAAGGAAACTCTTTTGGAGCTGTTGGAGCATGGCTGCCACAAACTAGCGTTGGACTTAAGGTAGGGTCTAAAACACCTCTTTAGTTTTTATTAATGAATCGCAATATGTTTAGAGAAAGGTAGATTTTATTGTCCTGCTTGTTGCTATATATATGTTGATACTAGGGAGATCGATCTTGTCCGCAAGAATGATTTATCCAGCTAAAAATTTGGCGACTCCACTGGGGAAGGGATTTGATTGTTTAAATTTTTCTTTGTCTTTGACTTGAGAAACTTGATTTTTGTTTCTGGTTTTTGCTTGATGTGTGTGGGATTGGGTAGTTTGTAAGTCCTAGATTACTTTTTTGTTTTTTAGAAATTTTTACAAGGACCGCATGTTCTGTTTATATTACAGTGCAGACCTCTCCGCACTGTTACTTTACTGCACAGAGTGGTACTACACCTGGTTTTACAGGAAGCTTGTGGACCCTGTCATTTTTTTTTTTTAAACCTAAAATATTTTCATCCAGCTAGGTTTAGGTTCTTTTTATTACTTTTAGTCTCTTCCCAGATCTGCGTATATCCTGTCAAAAGTCTCACGTGAGTAAGTTCCATCGGTGTTTTGTTTTGGATGAATTTCTAGAAGTTTTGCATGCTTGGATTGGTCTTCACTAGGTCTTTGTAGTGACTTCAAGATTAGAAGCCTAAGAAACCTTAGATCACCCTAGTATATTTTGTCTTCTTGATGAGTCTGGCTACTTTGTGAGATCTTCCCTTGGTGAGAAATAGATTTCATTTCTCTTTGCAAATCTTTGAACGAAGTTGGTCATAAGTTGTGAATTCATTTTTATAAAGAAAACATAGATGGGTGTTTTTGATTGATTTGTTATTTTGAATGAATTAATCCTTAGTTTACTGAATAACTAAGTAAAACATCCTCAAAAACATTTGATGCTTTTATTTCAATTATTTTTTAGAAGTTAGATCTCAAGATTAGATTTTTCATAGTTTTGAGTGTGTTTTCTAGAAATTTTAGTTTCTCTTTTGAAAAAATTGTTTTATGTAGTTTTGAGCATTGAAAAGAAAAGGGAATTATTTTTTGAGCATAATTAGTAGCTTTTCTTTGAGTGTATTGAAAAAGAAAAAGAAAAAATGTTTTTCTTTTCAATTATATGTTGAACGAAAGATTTGTTTTTCAAGGAATTGCATTCTCAACTCTTTCTTTAGCTAGAGATTCATTGAAAGGAAAAATAATTGTTTATCATATTAGGTGCATTTTTTAGTGTTTTTTGGAGTCGAGTCTTCACAGCACAAAGTTTCATCTCCATACCTTTTGACTTAAGAAACAAGCAATAAAAATAACACTTAATTAAAATTCATCTAGCAATCTTTTTATTTCTAGGGCTCTTATCACCAACATAGCTTAGGCTAGTATCTTGGAGTAGGGAGTAATTAACTCTCCAAGATAGTTAAAACAAACAAGTAGCTGTATATTGCGGTAGGAAATAAATCCAATTGTAATTGATATAATCTGGGAAGCTCCTCTTAAAGGAGTCAATCACGAGATCATGTCCGAACCTTTAAGACAATCAAGTCTGTCTCATTAGGAAAGATAGAAGATTTGCGCGTATTAAAAATGGTAAACCTAAAATTAACCATTTTCGGGGAGCCTAGGCTCACTTGTTAGTAAATCTCGGATTGATCATGTCAAGAATCCTTCAAGGGGATTGAGCTTTTCTACTCTACCCTTGCACGTAGATCGGATTGTAGACTGTTCCCCCAATTGTATTTGTTATTGTTGGTAACCTTAGTGACCATAATCTTAAGATTCTTTCCTAAGGTGACTGTGAAGGACGGGTCTCACTGTACCTGGAGCAGACATCAACTAGACTCACTTGGACTCTCTGGGGGGTTCTCTTCAGTCGAGACGGTTTTGTGAAGAAACTTGTGCCAGTCTGTTTCATTAAGCAGGTTGTCGGGGTAGCTGTTCCAACTACCATTTTTGTATTGAATTCTGCGATGTTGGATTTCATCACCAACTAGTGTTTTCGGTACGAAAAGTTACTGTTTGTGTGTGGTTTGAACTCTTAGATTGTTAGGCATGTGATTCAATTGTTTGGTTCTTTAGAGACTTTAGGTGGTTTTATTGAGATTTTCTTTGTTTGCGTGTGAAGTAATTAATTATTTAATCGTGGCTGAATTACCGAGAAAATCCCTTAGACATCGGGGGCAGCCTCCTAAATATACACCAAGTCAGCTTGAAGGCCTAAGAGCTCTTGTCACACCTAGTGAAAGTAGAGTTGCGTCTCCAGAGGCCAAAGAATCATCTTTAATTATTCACCCTGATTACCAAGTTCCATCAACAAGAGTATATTTTTTTAACTAATTTCATTTTCCGAAGTTACTGGTAGAATTTCACCTACTAGTGAATTAATTGAGGAACCTGAAATTTCCGAACCTAAAACTGAACCTATTGCTACTCCATCCTCGGGATTTGCTTCTCCAGTTTCTAGTGGTCCTGGTTCACCCAGGGTAGGAAGTGTCATTACCCAAAATCTTCCTTCTAGACTCATTTCTCCTGAAGAACTTCTTAGTCCAGACGAAGATATATCTCTTCCTGAAAATCAACCAACTTTAGAACTTAGGGAGCATGAATCAATCTTCTACAGTCCTTTTAGAAGTGATGCTTGGTACGTATCATTGACGAACTTTTTAGAAAGTTTGGGTCTTGCTTCTTCACCACCTCGTATTCCTTTTCACCCTACGCACAGAGGTTATTATTCTCCTTTGAATATGTCAAAGCGGTCATCCATGTTTTCCCAAAATCTGGAACCATTTTTATATGGCAGTCTTTCTATTCCTTCAAGTATCAGTCACTTTCTGGTACTTTTTCAAGAGCGTCTGCTCAACCCATCGAACACGGGGTATCAACTGGTAATAATGGAACTCTGCCGTTGAGTCTAGAAGAAATTCTTATGATGTCTGGTGCTATTCCAAATCCGCAACCTCAAGGTAGTCAGTTACCGCTTGGAAGGCAACCTCAAGGTAGTCAGTGACCACCTGGAAGGCAACCTCAAGGTAATCAGTTACCGCCTGGGGGGAAACCCAAAGGTGCTCAATTACCACCTGGGGGACAACCTCAAGGTAGTCAAATACCACCTGGGGGGCAACCTCAAGGATAGTACATACCTTCGGGATAGTACATACCTCAAGGTCAACCCCAGACTTAGTATATACCTCAAGGTCAACCCAGTATCAGTATATACCTCAAGGTCAACCCCAGTTTTAGTACGTGCCTCAAGGTTATCAACCTCAAGGTTAGTACCCATCTGAAGGTTTCCAACCACCCTTTGGTCAACCATTTGTACAAGGAGCTGGAAATGTACCTTTCAATTATCAGTCCTACACTCAACCTGGTTATGGTCCTCCATATGCTCAACCTGTTATGGGTCCTTACCCTGGAATGAATATGGTGTGGGATCCATCTCAAACTCAACAAATTTTGCAACCCAATGTGCAGTTGTCATCTCAACCTGGACAACCTTTGGTTTCTGGTCCAACCTAGCAACCCATCTAGCCTACCATTCAAACTTCTACACCTAGTGTAGTTCATCAGTCTGGGCCTAGTTTGCCTCGAACTCTGCCTCAAACGACTGCCGCAACTACTGCAACTTCTGTTCAATCTACCCCACCTACTTCTGGAGTATCGACAGCTCCGGTTTCTACTATTCCTGTATCAACTCCTCAGACCTCTTTACCCCAGTCTGGACCTAAGATTCAAACTTCGGTTCAGATGCCTATAGGACAACCTGGTCCAAGTATGGTTGTCACAAGTCAACCATAATTCACTTATCAACCGTATCAGGGACAGTATCAATATGGTCCTGCTGTGAAAAACCCAGTTTATCAGTATCAACCATACCCTGGGTATACATATCAACAACCTTAACCTCAACAACCCCAGTTTGGTCTGGTTAATCCTAGTTTTCCAGGAGGATATCATATTCCTAATGCAAATCCAATTCCAGGTTATCCTGGATATCCTCCTCCTAGAGCTGGTCTTGTGACCCAAGGTTTTCGAGACCCTAACCATCAATTACCGTTTATCGCAACTTTGGATTTACCTGAATTGTTGCACCTTACGAACGATCCAATTTATTATCTTCCATACTAGCCGCCAACGCCTAATAAGTTGCCCAGTGATATCCCAATGTTTGAGGGTAAGCCAGGAGAGGATCTGTCGAATCATGTGATGACTTATCACCTCTGGTGTGCATCAAATTCCATTATAGATGATTCAATTCGCTTACGCCTTTTTCAATGCATTCTAATTGGTCTCGCGGCCAAGTGGTACATTGAGTTACCACGAAGCTCTTTTTATAATTTTAGTCAGTTAGCTACTTCATTCTTAACTCATTTTCAATTTCTTGTCAGATATGACAATGGCACGAAATTATTAACTTCTTTAAAACAATCAATGTTTACATATATTTTAGACCATATTCATGAATGGCGACGTCGACGACGTTTAGTGAAAGCTTTCATCCCAGATCAAATCTTAGCAGAATGGTTTGTTAAATCATTATTACCTAAAATCACTGAGGATGTAGCTAAGGCAGGAGTAGTTACTGAAGAGCAAGTAATTGGTCAAGCTCAGTACCTTGACCTTGTTTATACGCAGTCGGGTACTTTACATGAAAAAATCCCCGATCTTCCCAAACAAAATCAAATAACTGCAGCTCCTTCAGGGTCTCATGCCGCTGATGGTATGATTGGTTCAGTTAGTACCAAGAGTAAGAAGAAATCTGCAAAGAATTCTTCTCCTATTATAACTTTACCAGATTCCCCGACAGGAGAAGCTTCCGCTGAAATTCATTCCGTATTCATGTCGTAGAATCTTCTACGGCCAAATCAAAATCCGGCGATAAAAAGAAAGGGAAGAAGAAAAATAAACAAAAAACAAAAGAGAAACCAGATAAAACTGAATCTACTAATGAGAAATGTAAACCTCGCTATCCTTGTCTCATTTGTGACGAGGATCATTTTACAAGAGATTGTCCACATCTAGCTGAGGTTTCGAAATCATCAAAGGTTCTCAAACGCCTACTGTCTTGAAGGATCCTTTTCCTAGTCAAGATAGTAAGATGATAGGTTCTTCCTCAAATGCCTCAGAAGAACCAATTATGATGATGTCCCATGTCAAGATTGCGACGCGATCACAAGATTATGGTAGTAAGAATCCTGTTGGTGGTAAGGAAGCATAATCTTCTAATTCAAACCTATCAACTTCAACTCCTTCTAGTTCTGATCGGCTACAGATCGAGAAACCTAACCCAGACTTATTAATCAAACCACCTGCTAAAGGTATACTTCGGAAGTCAGCTTTCAATCCACATGCGAGAGCTGCTCAGAACTATAACATTGTTGAATATTTAGCTATATCCCCTTCATAAATGTTGGCTTTGGAGGTGTTGCAATCATGTCCAGCACAGCGTAAATCGCTATTGTCTGCTATAGGAGCTGTTGATATTCATGATTCCAATCTTATAATCTTCGATTTAGAAAATAGTAAACCTCCTCTACTTCATCAAATGGCTTTCCAGATCCCAGTGTTAGTCAAAAACAGACCTTGCTTTCGGACTGTGATTGATGAGGGAGCTTCTATGTGTATTATGTCGATTTAGTGTTGGAGATCGCTTGGTTCTTCTACACTCAATCAATCCCCAACAATTTTAAATGCTTTTTATGGCCGAGGGTTTCATCCTTTTGGCTTTCTGTAAGATTTAACTATAGGGGTAGAAGGCAAAACTATAAATCTAGATGTGGAAGTGGTTGATGCCCCTCTCGGTTACAACCTTCTTTTGGGTCGCAGTTGGTCTTACGTTATGACTACTGTTGTTCCATCAGTCTTTTGGCTTATTAAATTTCCTCATAATGGAAAGATCATTACAATAGACCAGTTAAATTATTTTTCATTCGACCCAGCCTCTTCTAATAGTATTCAACATGTCGATAAAACAACTATCCCTTATAAGGATGTTGGAGTGGGATTGATTAAAGATTCTAGTTTACTAGGAACTTTTTCATTTCCTCCTCCTAACGTATCACCTTCTTTTGCAACCATTCATATGATTTTGTCGAACACTATTTCTTTTGATGATCCTTGGATCATACCTTCCGATTCTGAGGTGGACTCATTTGGTGATGCAATGCCCTTGAGTCCCTTTGAAGTTGAATATCGGGTGGTACAGTCGTTTTTCGACTCTAGTTCAACCGAAATTGATCCAATGAATGTGGTCCATGGGGAGTCACTTTCAATCTCAACCTCAAATTCAATACGTTTGTTTGATCCTGTTCATACGGATGAGCAGATTCATGAACTTTTGTCTATTGATTATTTACCATGGGAAGATCTACATCATCGATCTTCATTTCTACCTGAGCTTGATCATTTTGAAAATAATTTCTCATCTATTTTTACCACTAATTATGTCAAGGAACCACAGAATCCATTGCAACATCCTGATTCTGAGTTGAATTTGGGAAATATTTCTTGAACAATTCCTATTGACATTTCAATGAAACCCAGAATTATTGAAAACATTCATATAGGTGCTTTCTGTACGGACAAAGAAATCCAAACTTATAAAGCTCTATTTCAAGAATTCTGCAACGTGTTTGCCTGGTCATATGAAGAAATGCCAGGAATCAATCAATCAATTGTTTTCCATGAAATTAAAACTTACCCGGATGCTAAACCTGTCCGGAAATGTTTGCGTCAGATACATCCAAGAAAAGCTACTGCTATTAAAGCTGGAGTTGAGAAATTACTTCGAGCAAGTTTCATTTATCCAATTCCCTTAACGGATTGGGTATCGAATATTGTTCCTGTTAACAAAAAGCAAGGAACAATAAGAATATGTATTGATTATAGGGATATTAATCGAGCTTGTCCTAAAGATAATTATCCAACCCCCTATATCGATCAAATTATTAATGATTGTGCCGGCAGTGAAATGTTCTCCTTTATGGATGGTTTTTCCGGCTACAATCAAATTAACATACTGCCTGTTGATCAACCTAAAACAACTTTCATTTGTCTATAGGGGACATTTACTTATTACAAGTTACCTTTTGGATTGAAGAACGCCGGAGCAACTTTTCAAAGGGCTGTGTCTTACGCATTTCATGACATCAAGCACATTGTGCAGCCTTATCTCGATGATTTACCTGCTCATTCATTACGTAGAGCCGATCATCTCACTCATTTACGAGCTATCTTTATGAGATGTAGGCATTATCGAATTAGGTTGAATCCACACAAATGTTTTTTATGTATAGAAACGGGTCTTTTACTGGGATTTTTTGTCTCAAAAGCTGGCATTCGCATTGATCCCTCGAAGGTTGAAGCTATTGTCAAATTACCTCCGCCTTCGACTCTTCGCCAACTCCAAAGTTTGCAAGGGAAAGCAAACTTTTTACGTCGATTCATTCCTAACTACGCCAGGATAATGAAAGATTTCACCAGGTTGTTGAAACAGAACACTCCATGCTTTTGGGATGAGATAGCTAACAAAGCTTTTGATGCACTTAAACACGCGTTGACCCATGCACCATTATTACATCCTCCCAACTACAACCAGGACTACTTTTTGTACCTCGTCGCATCTCATTCCACCATTGGGATGGTTTTAGTTCAGGAAGATGAATTCAACAATGAAGATGTGATTTACTATCTTAGTCGAACTTTGAATCTAACTGAGCTTAAATATTCGCATGTGGAGAAATTGGCCTTGGCAGTTGTTCAAGCTATCCAAAGATTTCGTCACTACATCTTATTACGCAAAACCACAGTAATTTCTGACTGTAACCCTATGACGTATATTTTGACTAAACAATTGCTAGGGGGCAAGTATTCCAAATGGATAGTTATCCTGCAGGAATTTGACTTGGAATTTGAAAAATACAAGGCAAAGAAATCTTTGGTTTTTGCGGAATTGATGTGTGATTTCCCATGTACTGATACCGAAACTGTGGCGGAAGAACCCATTGCGGATGAATCCTTGTTTCTTATCAGTACTCTTGATCCATGGTATGGAGATATCATTGTCTATCTCCAAACCCAATCTTTTCGGCCTGAAATCTCATGATCTCAGCGAAGGAAAATACGTTTCCAATCCAAACAGTACAATATTATTGGAGATACACTCTATTGTCGTGGAGGGGATTATGTTTTCCATCGTTGTCTAACTCATGAAGAAGCTAAAAAGGTTTTGAATAACTGTCACTCTTGAGAGTGTGGTGGTCATATGTCTGGGTATGCCACAGCCCAAAAAATATTGCGCGCTAGTTATTTCTGGCCATCCTTATTTAAAGATTGTATCAATGCAGTCTGAAAATGCCACAATTGCCAAATTTTTAATCGAAAGGTGCGTGCTCCACCTGCTCCTCTCCACCCTATCATTGTCATCGGTCCTTTCACAAAGTGGGGTATCAACTTTATTACATGTAACCCTCACTCCGCCGGGGGGCATGCATATATCATCCCTGCAGTAGATTATTTTACCAAGTGGGCCGAGGCGATGCCTACATTTTCGGCAGACGGAAAAACTGCTGCAATTTTCGTTTTCAATCATATAATTGCTAGATTCGGTGTTCCTCAAGTGATTATTACTGATCATGGGAGTCATTTTCGAAACATCACGATGACTGAACTAACAGATCAACTTGGCCTGCATCATGATAGCTCTACTCCATATTACCCACAGGCCAATGGTCTGGTTGAAGCAATCAATATAGTTCTAGTCACTATGATCCAACAAATCATTGGTATTCATCGGTTGAATTGGCATAACATGTTATTTTCAGTGCTCTGGGTGTACCGAACCTCAGTCAAAACATCAACTGGTTTCACTCCTTTTCAACTAGTTTACGGGTTGGAAGCAGTGTTACCCATTGAATGCGAAATTCCGTCATTGCAAATAGCCATAGAATTACTCCCAACAACTTCCAAAGAGGAAAAACATTTGTTGTACTTAGCGCAACTAGATGAGAATCGACGTGATGCTGCATTAGCAATCGAGACTCATGCAAAACGGATAAAAGCTTAGTAAGATAGTAATGTTACACCTCGTAATTTTTCAGAGGGAGACCTAGTTTTATTATACGACCAAGCAAACGATAAGCTAGGGGCTGGAAAATTCATACCCATGTGGCATGGTCCTTTTGTTGTTAAGTGAAAGCTGGCAAAAAGGGCCTATGAATTAGTACATTTTGATGGTGTCTCTTTAGGTAGACCCAGAAATGGGCTTTATCTGAAAAGATATTATGCTTAACGTTTGGTGTGGAGATTTTTGTTAGAATAGTTTCTTTCTAGCTGGTATGTTTTAGATTAGAAAGTGTGCCTAGTTTAGAGAGTGTTTCATCATTATTCTTGCTTATCTTGGTTTTACTCTTGATATTGCAGATGTCAACATCTTCTCAAACATACATTGGTTATGCTGATGGTGCTTGTCGTAGTACACAGAACATTTCTTCTGCAACTTGGGTTATCTATTTACACTATGACGAGTTAGTATCTATGCATGGGGTAAGCCTCGATCAAACAACAAATAAAATTGTAGAGTATAGTGCAGTGATTGAGTTATTATCTGAATCCATCTCATTTGGGATTTGGAGTTTGATTGTAAGGTTAGATTCTGAACTCATTGTATTACAGCTTAATAGGGTTTGTGCCATTAGAAATCCAGCGTTATTAAGATTATTTTTGAGAGTTCATCTCTTGGAACATGAATTTGACTACATTGAATATCAACATATTCCAAGATATTTAAATACATTAGTAGATGCAGTTGCTTCTCGAATGTTAAATAGACATTTGCAATAATCAAGACAGTAAATTTAAGAACATTCCATAAACATGTTATACAAGATAGCCAGTAATAGTGATATATCATAGCATAGAAGTGCGTCAAATATACATTGTCTTTGATCATAGGTTGAAAAACACCTTATGATCGGAAAAAAAGATAGCACAAAAAGATATAAAATGTCATATGAAGTCTACAAGGCTGATCATTCTATCCCTGATGGTGATCACGATAAGAAACCACTACTCAGGCCACCCTACAAAGGAACCTCCTAAAAGGTCTCGGGACCCCAATCACATAGCGTTGTAGCCTAAGAGGAATGTCATCTATACTAGTCTCTGGGATATCTACTGTCAAACGCTCTAGATGATGCTCCAATTCGGTCAGGGTCTCTGCTGATTGGTCCTGTGGGGCTGGTGCCACGGCAGCAGGGTATCTTCGCTCGTAGGGTTGGAGAGCAGCTAGTCGTCGTGGACCCACATCTACATTTAAAACTTTTTACTATCAGTTTTGGACGATTTAAAAAAAAAAAAAATTAGTTTAAAAATTTAGAAAATGTTCAAAGTGATTTTACCTGAATCATCCCATTTCTCTCCAGGTGGAAGAGCCATGTCTGGATCACCACAATAATCCATCTCAGCATATGGAAAGTCCTAAATCACGAAAAGTTGGTTGTCTAACCAATGAAAATACTCAAGTGGAAATCGGACAACCTCTGTACCCTCCTCAGGATGACGGGCCATAACTGCAACCCAACGCATAAGCTTGGGATCTCGGGAAAATCTAGCCTCAACGGAAAGATGTTGTGGGACCAACATAGAGACCCTCTCTAGGCCAAAGCTCACAACTAAGAAACCATATCCAAAGTTCTTTAGTTGTCTGTTCTTTGCCCTAATCAGTTGGCCTTTCACATTCTCCAACATGACATCGCACCAGTTGAAGATGGTGCCTCAGAAGCAGTCTACCGCCATGCGCATTTGGGAACCAGTAGCTAGATGCAATGTTGCGCTCCTGTATAGTCTGGTGACAGTAAATGCGATCACTTTAAGTTCAGGACGGGTGATAGTCTTAATATCTATTCGTTTGTCCGCAGTTTGGACATTACAAAACTCTAGTCAGAGACTAGCGACAAGCTGGCCACCTGGCCTAGTCCCGAATAGAGATAATACTTCACCTCCCTTCAGCAAACCAGTCAGGAAATAAATTTCCTCTGGCTCGATTTCGAGCTAGTGGCCACCAATTATGAAACACTGGTCCTGTGTGCTCCACCTATCAACCAACCATTACAGAAAGTCTACCTGAGCCCTCATGCCGGGTATGGCCCAGAATTTCAATAGTCTGCATGCTCTTAATGCCTGTATTGAAGGTGGATGAATTAATGCAGATTGATCCACATCTTCGTGTTCCCTTTCCTTCCAAACGAGAATCTTGTATATCTACATTACAAAAAAGGCGGATTAGAATATTGTAATTTCAAAATTTTTGGGCGGAAATAGAAAATTAGGTTCTTAAAAACGTATTTCGCGGGGTCCGCACCCGCTAGTTAGGGATAGTGCATAGGTTTGCACTATTCCTTAAGAGCAGGTGTGGGACCCCGACTTTTTCCTGTATACAAAAAAGTCGGGGTTCGCAAGGGCCACATGCTGCACCTGCAGACCACCCGCGAGCGATTTTTTAACCAAATTTTTCCTCAAAAATCAATTTTAAAACCTTAAAATGAAAATTAAACTGTTGAAATGCAAGATAGGGATGATGTGGATTACCTGGAGAGGACGGTTCTCGATTCCAACGGTCGGATTTTCCGCAATCTTCACAAGGTGTTTCTTACCAAAAGCTCTTACTTTTCACTCTGAAGTCAAATGGTAAAAATGAAATTACAAAAGCCCTTTTTATAAGCTTTTTTGAATCAATGAATTTTTAATTTGTTTATTTTCCACTTTAAAAATGTCACTTTTGATGCATTTTTATTTATTTTAAACCGATATGAGTAATGTTTTGACTTTTTGTGCAGAATATTGGGTTTTCAGGGAAAATTGATCATTTTCAACGAAGAGCATACTTTTTCACTTTTTCGGACTCTTTCAAAATTTACAAAAAAGCGAAACATAGGAGTCCTTTTTAAGCTCTTTTCAGACTCATAAAACATGAAAAGATTGCCGAGTTTTTTCTTTTTAAACTCATTAAAACTGAATTAAAAGGACGGTCCACTTACAGCTCTTTCCTGACCATATAAACATGAAAAGATTGCCGGACTTTTGTCATTTCAGGTTCGATATTGGTAATAAAACGACGTGTTTTCGATCGCTTTTTTACTTTTTCAGATTGAAGGCACTAATTATGAAAAGTACTCCTTGATCGTAATGATCAAGAGGTTCTCTCA
Source organism: Pinus taeda (assembly GCA_000404065.3). Lineage (NCBI taxonomy): Eukaryota > Viridiplantae > Streptophyta > Pinopsida > Pinales > Pinaceae > Pinus > Pinus taeda. The sequence goes on along the minus strand of APFE031356909.1, from coordinate 59,015 downwards.
AGTATCGTTTTATATTTTTTCGGGCTTGGGAGACACAAATTTACGAAAAATGACAACCATGGAGTTTTCTTAATTTTTTCTTCTGACTCCCTAAAATTGAAAAACACTGAGTTTCTTCTATACTGGACTCGTTAAAATTTAACAGTAAAGGACCTGTTCAATTTCAAACAGGAATGGACCACTCCTTCTTAGGGTTCGAATTTTAAACTTAAGTTGGACTCATCTGAAGGATGAGCTTATAATCAAGTAAATGTTATCCTCCTCAAGCTTGTCAAAAATAAAGAGGCACTTGCTAGAAATGGTGGGGGAAAAGAGAGAAAAATGAACCTATTTGTTATACTTTGTGTTTAGAAAAGCAGTTAACCACTCTTGAACACGAAATTTTTTGTTCACCTAGATTGGGAAATCCTTTGCCTAATAGTTAATCAAACCATATTGAAAGTCTTCAACCGGTTTCTGGGTATTAGCTTTGGGTCAATTGTCACCAAACCATCTACAGTTTCGTTATGTGTTCAAGAGGTCAGTTCAAATAAACCATTCATTTGCAAAATATATGTCATCCATCTTGACCATCCCTGAGTTATTCCTTGCCAAATATATTTCTTAAAAACTTGATCTATGATTTTGTGTTGTGGGCTTGCCTACGACGGATCACTTTCTATCGACTCCAACTCATTATCTAGAAAGATGATCTAGAAATCGTCAATACCTTGGAATCTGCATGCCTCAATGGCAGGTTCTCGCCTTTGACGACAAGTTGCATCATTGACCTTCGATCAAAGGATTCTGTGACATGTTCGACATCGACTCATTTATTCACATTTCATGGATTGTACTGAGTACTTTGAGGGCCATTGACATTACTGGTGGTTTCTCTCACACTTGTTAATAGTTTGCATCATTGACCGGTAATCAAGTGGTTTCTACCATGTTCGACTTCGACACAATCATTCACATGGATAGAATCGTACTAGTTCGGGAAGCAGAAATCAAGACCCTGGATCTAGTTTCCACCATCCAAGCTACGAGGAATTTTGTCGTTCATTATACAGCGAACTATTCATAAATAGATGGTTGTGCCCATACTGTATCTACATATGTCTATACTTGTGATGTATTACGAAATCATTCCTATATCAGAGCAATTTAGATAGATTTCTAGTCAGTTTTGATCTGAGTATGGGAATGCCTACCTCAGTGATAATATGTTATATATATATATTTATATTATATATATATATTATATTATATTATATATTATTATATATATATATATATATATTTTATATATATTATATATAATAATATTATTTATATATATGCATTGAATTTTTACAGGTCCGACCGGTTCCATAGGAAGATCTTTTGAAATGATAGGTACTTCACTCTTCTTAGATGACAAAACCTCTTCATCTATTACAGATTTTGCACTTTAGGGGGCAATCTGTTCACAAATTGTCACTTTGCATTCTACAATCAATATGGGTCTATTCCCACTCATACTTACCTCCTTTGCAGTCTTTAACCTAGTTCTTCATATCAGCCTTGGAAATAAGAGAAAGACCTTAAAAATCTCTAAAACTCTAGTTTCACACTTTCTCTTAGCATTACCTGCGGTTCTGCACCTTTTGGTCATGTCCCCTACGCACCTGACCACTCCGTCTCTGTGTTATGGGTGCGAACCCCTGTAAAAGTTAAAAAGGCGCAAGTACATTCTTAAAAACTCACTTTGAGTCATTTCTGGAAGCTTCTAGAGAGAAGCTTGAGGTGGCAGGTTCACTTCTTGAGGGTTCATGCATCCCATACCTTAAGCAGCTAACCCCTTGATGTGAGGAGCTTATCCCTTTGAAGGAGGACTCTATCCATTCAATGGTGGACCTGTAACCTCCTTCCTTTGCACTATAAAATGAGGCATTGGGCTGGTTACTTGGGAGGTTGAAAGCTGAATATTTTTAGGGTAAATGCTGCTAGAACTTAGTCTTCCTTATTGAGCTTTTGAGAGGAAATATTACATACCTTTTGATCTCATTTGGGAGAGAGTGAGGCTTGTCAAAGTAGAGGAGATTCCTGCTTGGACCCTGGGAAGAGCTTGTACAGCATCAAGGCATCAAAGGTTGTAAAGTTCTTCTATTTCAAAGTTAATACAATCAAGTTTATTTTTCTCAATAAGCTATGTTTTATGGTCTGTTTCATGGATTCCTTGATCACCATGATGAACATGATTTATTATATTAGCTATGTAGGTGTTATTTGATGTGTGCTTGTTTGTGTTTGTAGGTTATTAAAAGGAAACTCTTTTGGAGCTGTTGGAGCATGGCTGCCACCAACTAGCGTTGGACTTAAGGTAGGGTCTAAAACACCTCTTTAGTTTTTATTAATGAATTGCAATATGTTTAGAGAAAGGTAGATTTGTTTGTCCTGCTTGTTGCTAGATATTTGTTGATACTAGGGAGATCGGCCTTATCCGCAAGAATGATTTATCCGGCCAACAGGAATAGCTACAAAATTGTGAATTAACATTTGCAGATATGTACACTGGTTGGATTTGATAAAAGCACGTATACACACTAGTTCAACACGTAAAAGTAGCATATACATTATAAAATATGATATTTGAAGTTGCAGTTGGATCTAGCTGTTGTTTGCAAAATTCTGGTTCTGGGTGACTGTGTTTTGATGACAGTATTCTGAATTTTAGATTGATTGATTTTGATTTGCTTTAGTGATGATGGGCTTTCAGTGATTCATTTGTGGGTAATTCAGAGAATGATGATTGAGTTTCAATGATTGGTTAATGCAGATGTATTTTATGGTTGTATTGCAATGGTGATTGATTTTGAGCTTCAATGTTGTTGATGGGTCCAGTATGAAAATTGGATGAAATGTGGCCTTCAGATTATGGTGTTGTGTTCCAAGAGTATCAAATCTGAAAATTTATGAAATTTGGTCCCTGGAGGTAGAAAGAAGGTCGTTTCCTTCTGTAGGTCAGCGCTTATGTACTAGTAAACATATCGGCTAGTACAAGAGCTAAGGGGTTGTAGCTCCCTTCCAGTAGAAGCTGGAGAATGAGAGAAGGATGTAACATTCTATAGGTAGAAGCATGCGTACTAGTATGAGTCTGCACCAGCACAATGTTGTAAACAGATTTTCTTATTATTAAAAGAAGACAAAGACGAAAATAGTAGATGGTTTTCACCCACATTTGGTTTCCACCTTAAATCTTGGTGTTCATGTGTGTTGCTTATGTGTGATGGTTCATCTATTATTAACTGCACATGGTTACTGTTTAATGTTTAATAAAGTATTGACGCACAGATTAAAGATCAACATATGATGAATTAACTGAACCATAAGTTCACTAGATATACGTTCGTTGCCTTAAGAACAGTTGCGTGCACATGCAAGTTACCTTCATTGAAGTAACATATATAAATCTGATTATGGAAATGAAAAAGTTATTAATTTGACTAATATTGATTCACACCACCCACCCCCCCCGTATTATTTCCAAAAATTGGTATCAAAGTACGTCCTTTGGTAGAAGCTTGATCGCTTGAAGGAGATTTGTACAACAATGGGAAGGAAGCTAAAGAAGAAAGCACCTTAGAAGAAGAAGACATCGTAAAGGAACTATGACAATGGGAGAGTCAATTGGGGATTATGTGGAAGCAACTCTTTAGATTTAGAATCACCTTAGAATGAAGATGAACAAGCAAAAGAACTATAAGGTAATTCATTATCCTCTGGTGATACATTTCTCTATCCATTTGAAGATGATGAAAGTGACAGTGAAACAAGTAAATTTTCTCTTATGGGTGAAAGAGAAAGATATCAAATAGAGGCAGAATTTAAAAGGCTCATAGAAAAAATTAGAGATCAACAAGATCTATTGGACAAAAGGAAGTGTGCCTTCAAAGAAGAAGCTACCAAACTAAAAGTTCAACTAGAAGAAGGAAACAAGGTAAGGAAGAAATACAAGGAAAAGGAAGATCAATGTCAAAAGCTGCGGGATGAAGTGACATCATTAAGAAATGAATTAAATAAAAGGAGCGCAATAATCAAGAAACTTAAAGATAATTCTAGTTACTATGAAAGTATTGAAGGTAAGATCCTCTCTCTAAAAGAAGATCTTGAAAAATCAAATAAGCAAAATGAAGAACTACACCAAACTCTTGAAGAAAAAGAAAAGGAAGTTCTCGAATTAAGGCAACAAATGGAAGAAGGAATAAAAGCTGAAGAAATCATGAAGAAACAATACCTTGAAAAGGAAGAGCAATATCAGGTTGAGGTAAATATCCTATAAGGTAAATTAGAAGAAAAGGATAAGCTTTTAAGATTTCAAGATAGTACTAAGATTTTGGATGATATTCTTAGTAGTCAAGGGTCTCCTACCATCAAAATTGGTCTTGTTTTTCATGAATCTATTGAAGGTGAATCTAGCTTACAAAGTGAAGCAAGGAACTCTAATGCAAAATCTAGAATGCTCAACAAGGAGATGAGAGGTCAACTCCATCAAAAACAAGGAAAGAAATTCTTCAAAGAAAATCTTTTACTCCTAACTATGGAAGTGACAGTCGATTATTTCCTCAAATAAATAATGTTAAATGTTTTATATTCCATAATCTTGGACATGTTGCAACGAGATACAGAAGTAGAATGGTTCAACACCATCACACAAAAAGATCATTCGCTTCCAGGTACTTTAAGGGATATTGTTTTTCTTGCAATATGTTTGGTCACAAAGCCATTGGCTGCTATAGAAGAAATATGAAACATGTAAGATGTTATGCATGTAACAAGTTTGGACATATAGCAAAGGAATGCAAGAGAAAATTGTGGACATCATACCAAAAGGATAAAACATCATCATCGAAGATATGGAAGAAGAAGGGAGTACAGTCAAAAAAATGTGGCATGGCACAATGTACAGACACAATAAACTCAGGGGGAGTTGAAAGTGTGAAACTTAAATGTTCTAACTCTCATATGAAAGTTCCATGAAGACAAGTCGTGTATATACACGAGTTCGAAACTACATAGTCACGTATATGTTGGTCTGAGGAAAAATGCAATGGGACAGACTTAAAAAAACTGATTTGATATGATTCACACAATTATCAGTTATCTTTTCTGTCATGGTGATAGATGACTACAGTCTGTGGATGTTATTTAGAAGTGATTTTAATCCTCACAAGTTGTTGATAACTTGATGTATATCTAATTGATGACGATGCCTTGATACTTCTTCCTAATATATGCAATGATCAAATCTGACAGTAAACAAGAGGTACAAGTTTAGGGGGAGAACATGTTATGCTTCTAATAAAGCATTGTTGGCATTATGTTTAGAAGTATTTGGTCCGTAATCAATGATGATGAAGCTTATGTGGCTAAATGATACATCTTGCTATGTTACAGTCATGAGTTGCCCATGATAAAATATCAGATGATACTTGGGGTCACATAGTTGGTATTCAGATCAGATTTTATGGATGGTTGTGAATGACTTTTTGATGATGCATATAGTATGGTGATCTTCATAAGGACAAGAATAAGAACAAAGCTTGAGTACACATCTTCATTATTTGATGATGAGCCACTCATTTCTTTTATGTTGTTGTCATCATGCCTTCAAAGATGCATAAAGTTCATATGGTGCAGTTATGATGCATGATTCCTATAGTTCTTGGCTCTCACGTGGTTGAGGATTGTTTTTGTTGTTGATATCAAGAAATCTCAACAAATAACCATGAGCTCATAATACACATTGCTATCTCTTTGATGGATATAGAGTATGCTAGATACATAGTTGATTACTTAAGTTACATATTGATGAATATTGTTGGTTGGCCAAGAAAATGGTGTTATTGCAGGTCACATGAAGACATAGCTATTTGAAGACATGGATATTCGAAGAAATGGCTTACTTAGACACATAATGATGATGAGTTCTTACCTTATGATGATAGATTGATACTCATTGACTATCGTGATTGATGCTTATCAGATGTGGGATGTTCCCTAGTGATGAAACATGGTTGATATATTAAGGGTTCTTGTGAAAGGTCATGCAGTTCTCGATGATGATGTGATGACTATGGCGTTTTCACAAATGATATGATGTGAATGCTTTTTTGTTACTTCTTGGAGATATGACATATGCTTAGTTGAATCATGGAAGGCTATGATAAGGCTCTTTCTACTAAGGAAACAAAGAAATTTGATCTTGATGAGATCAATAGGATGAGTTGATATCTAAATATAGCATACTTAGTCACATGTTGATGATATTTACTTTGTCATATCTTCAGAACTAATGATGGACATATACAAGTTACAGCTCTGGATGTTATGCAGTTGCTGATGACTATCATGGTCTTGTTTAGACATTTGGTCTCTGTTATAAATGTCATGTATATCATTCGATGTAAAGGTCATATAAAGACCCATGATGTAATAATTTGTCTCTTGATGAGTCCTTTTTGGTCATATGATGTGATTTGTATCCCCAATTTGCATGGGATGGATGATGTAATCTTTATCATGTATAAACAATTGGTATATCCCCACTTAGTTGGGTGGATGACTCAAATTTGGTATATCCCCACTTAGTTGGGACATAGATATATGTATGAGTCATTGGTGATAGGAACTTCAAAGTCACTTAGTTGAGTTATAAAGTCATGTTATTCTTTTGGAAAATATTTGCAGACTCTGCATGTGCTGAGGGGGAGCATGGATGATATAGTGCATCTCAACATGTACAAAGGGGGAGTTTAATCAGAGAATTCAACATGTGCTTAGGGGGAGCATGATAAATGTTTATATTCAGTTGTTCAGATATGAAATTCCTCTTCTTGGTCTGCCCTTTTCCCTTGATGTCAAAGGGGGAGAGTATTTTGTTGCTGCTTGTTATCTCTAACAATTTCTACAGCTTGTGGTAATCAACACCAACATGGTTTCCATCAAGTCCAAAGGGGGAGATTGTTGGCATTATGATGCATACGTTGTACTTGATGGCAACCCACTTGTAGCAGAACAACTCACTTGTATATGGTAATTAGATGAATCTACAGAAGAGATATCATATGTGACAAAATGCAGGGCAGTTCAAAGGAATCAGTTCAGAAGTAATGTACAATGGCAACTCTCTCAGATGACATTTCACAGAGTAGCAAGTTAACAACAAAGAATTACATATCAGACTCCAAAGAATGAAGTAAGAGAGGTATACGCAGGTTCACCTTGACCAAGCTGCGTATACACATAGGTTCACTGAACACAAGTAGCGTATACATACACACGCACTTTCGCAGAAGGAAAAGCACGTATATCTTGGAAAACTGAGTTTTTGGTTTGAGAAATTTGGTCCAAGGTATTGGTCCTAAGTGGTTTTGGTCCATGGTATTGAGAAAGGCCTAAAACTATATAAGGAGGAGAAGATCATTAGGCCAAGGGGGAAAGGATTGAATATCTGATGAAGTGTGAGATCTAGTATGTAGGTGATTGACTTATGGTGCTTTGCTTGATCTAAACCAAGGATGAACCTTAGCGGTTGATGAGGGATAAGATCTAATAATGGATTGGCATCTTAAGGCTTGTAATGAATTATCATTATGTGGTTTTATCATGTATATTCTAGATCTAAGTACTAATGCATGTGTTATTCTGTAAATGTTATGATCTGGGTATGACCGAAGTCTAGAATAGCTGCAAAATTATGAACTAACATTTGCAGATATGTACGTTGGCTGGATTTGATAAAAGCGCTTATACACGTTGGTTCAACACATACAAGTAGCGTATACATTATAAAATATCATATTTGAAGTTGCAGTTGGATCTAGCTGTTGTTGTGGAATTCTGGTTCTCCTCTCTGTTCTGGTAACTATGTTTTGATGACAGTATTCCGAATGTTCAGATTGATTGATTGTGATTTGCTTCAATTATGATGGGCTTTCAATGATTTAGTTGTCAGTAATTTAGAGAATGATGATTGAGTTTCAATGATTGGTTAATGCAAATGTATTTGATGGTTGTATCGCAGTGATGATTGATTTTGAGCTTCAATGTTGTTGATGGGTCCAGTACGAAAATCTGATGAAACATGGCCTTCAGATCATGGTGTTGTGTTCCAGGAGTATCCAATTTGAAAATTTATGAAATGTGGTCCCCGGAGGAAGAAATAAGGTCGTAGCCTTCTGTAGGTCGGTGCCTACGTACTAGTAAACATATCGGCTAGTACAAGAGCTAGGGGGGTTTATCTCCCTTCCAGTAGAAGCTGGAGAACGAGAGAAGGTTGTAACCTTCTACAGGTAGAAGCCTACGTAATGGTATGAGTCTGCACCAATACAATGTTGTAAACATATTTTCTTATTATTAAAAAAAGATAAAGACAATAGCAGCAGGTGGTTTTCACCCACATTGGGTTTCCACCTTAAATCTTGGTGTTCATATGTGTTGCTTATGTGTGATGGTTCATTCTATTATTAACTTCACATGGTTATTGTTTAATGTTTAATAAAGTACTGATGCACAGATCAAACATCAACATATGATGAATTAACTGAATCATAAGTTCACTAGATATACGTTGGCTTCCTTAAGAACAGTTGCGTGCACATGTGAGTTACCTTCACTGAAGTAGCATATATCAATTTGATTAAGAAAATGAAAAAGTTATTGATTTGACTAATACTGATTCACCCCCCCTCTCAGTATTATTTCCAACATTTAAAGGCCTAAAGGTTGAAGCCACCTTATGTTTCCTTAGGATCCTCGCAATCTTGTCAATGGCCCCTTGGATAAAAGGAAGATGAACACCAGAAAATCGATCCTTGGTATCTTTCCTAGCACTAGGACCTTTTTTCAACTCTGAGGAATGCCTTAGTACATTTGTGTCTACTATACCCATTATTAAAGAAAGCACTTAGGAAATCTGCTTTCTCTTCATTGAGATGGTTGCCATAATAAACTCATAAAGCTCTAGTCACTAAGATGTTGAGAACACCAAGCTTTTGAGCTGGGAAATGATGAGAATTAGCATGAAGATATTGTTCCGTATGAGTTTTCTTATGAAATGCCTGATGAGAAAAAGAGTCACCGTCATTCCTCAAGAGGAGGACGTCAAGGAAGGAATACTACCATTACTTCTAAATTCCATGGTGAACTTTATGGAACTAGATTGATTGTTAAGATGGAGGAAAAACAATTCCAACTCTTCCTTATCATGGGACGAGGTGACACAAGTGTCATCCACCCACCTCTTCCACATCTTAGGTGGAAGATGAGAAGAAGTTAAGGCCTTTGATTCAAAATCCTTCATGAATAGATTAGTTACCACAGGGGAGAGTGGGGAATCCATGGTGGCACCGCAAGTTTTCTCACATAATTCCCCATCGAATGAAAATAAGGTAGAAGTAAGACAAATACCAACTAAATTAGCCATATTATGATCTATAATGCACTTGATGACTTCAATGGCCTCGTTAATCGGGATATTAATGTAGAGGGAGACCACATTGAAGCTCACAAGATTGTCAACCGGATCAAGATTGAAACTCTTTAACTCATTGACAAACGATGCAGAGTCCTTGACAAAGGATTCTATATGGCCAACAAGGGGCTTAAGCTTTTGGGCTAAATATTTAGCAAGAAGATAAGCTGGCCTTCCTTTCGTGTTGACAATGAGTCTCACAGGAGCCCCTTCCTTATGAATCTTTCAAAGGCCATGTATTCTAGAGGTAAGAGGGAAACTTTATATAAGCTTATGACATTGCTTAATTCATTATGGATCACATAAGCCTGAATATAGAAACTCTAGATGGGTTTTCCAAGGATTGGCATACATTTGTCTAATTTATCTCTTGATGATACACACTTCCAAGATGGGATTGCCTATGGAGTGACTTCACTCGGGAGGAGCTGAGACTCAATGTTATTGATGGTACTATAAGTAGTAGAATCAAAGGACCAAAAGTTGAGAAGGAGGAACATGAAAATGTATCCCTTGCAAGTAAAGGGAAGGCAGAGAAGGGTCCCATTCAGGGACAAAATGCAAAGGGAGTTTAGAAGAAGAAAAAAGACATGTTGAAGGTCAAATGTTTCAGATTTGGTGATTTTGGTCACCACGGTTGCTCAGTGTCCCAAGAGGAATAAGGACAAGAATGGGTAGGAGTAGACGCCAGCTTCAACGAAGATAGATGAGTTTGACCTCTATATTGGATGATTTTACATTGATAGTAACTATACCTCCAAATGAATTATGAATGTGATGTTTCTAAGTTGTAGGATTGGGTAGGATTTGTGGGAAGAACTTTATTCTTCACATGGATCAATACCCTTTCTATGGGAGCCCATAGTATATAGTAGTTGGAGGGTCGAGATATCAACAAGGCACAATTAGATCTTGAGAGACAGTGCAGAGCTAGTTCCACTCAATTACTAGAGAGGTGTAGAGACAGTTGGGAAAAATTAGATTATTAGTATATAAAGTAGAGCCATTTACAAATAGTTTTCAAGGGACAGATGCAGATTCAGTTGCATTGACACAATAGATCTATATATATTGAGTTTCTAGTTGCAGCTGCAAGAAGTTCGTGTGATTGGAGGAGGCAATGAAAATTGCAAGATGCATGTTACATGAGAATTTCTAGCTAGAGTGAGACTCCATGTAGAGGTTTCCATCTAGGAGATATTTCCTAGTACTTTTTCAGAGGGAGATCAGGACGGATCAGACTCACCATTGTAGTAGTGGCAGTAGCAGTGAGAAATAAATCAGAATATGTGCAATGTTGATAGATAGTGTTTGCCAGTTTGACCTCTTTGTGATTTCTAGTAACAAGTAGTCAGATTAGATGAGGATGTGAAGAAAGGAGGTATAAGAATGTAAGACATAAGAAACGTGTCCAGTCCAGCTATAGGATATACGAGTAGTATGATGGTGAGAGATAACACCTTCCTTGTTAATAGGGAGTCTTATTTTATGGATTGTTGGTAGCATCGGATAAGTTTTCTAGCGTCATATGGTGCTAAGAGGCTAAGGAACATATGATATCCAATACCCAAAAATATTTTCATGAGATATGGATCTGAAACACCTTAATTAAATTAATTATCCAATGATTAAATTACTTCCTAAGTTAAACTTAGGGAAGTTGGTTCATTAAAGTTAATTAATTAATGATGTTTGAGATTTCTCTAGAGACTTCTATTGATGGAGTATAATTGACCTTAGTCATTGATCAATATTTAATCTTTTTCATTGACGTCTCAACGAGATATTATAAGAGAAAATCGATGGGTTGGAGAGAGCATCATTGCACATCAATTTTCTTGGCAGATCAATCTACCCAATTTGTATAAATTGAGGGAATAGTTCAAGCAAGATGGAGAGCATCGAAGAGAGGGACAAGTAGATAATTTGGGAGGAGGATTCCAGATAATTTCCCATCATTTTTTCAGTGTAAGAGAGGCAGGAAAAGGGATGTTGAATTCTTCTATAGAGAGACTCATCCAGGTAATGCGAGTTAGTCATTCCAGTAGAGCAATTTGTCGGAAAGGGGTCGTTTCAGTTGTCGAAGGTCATATATAAGTCCAGGAGGCAAAGTGAAAATCTTCCAAAGGTGGAGGGAGGCTAGATGGCCCAGTTAGAGGTAGATCTAGGGTTGTGCATATTTCCAAGAGCTAGTAGTGTGAATTCTAGGCAGAGTGTAAGTTTTCTACTATGGGATTGGAGCAAGCCAGAGGAGGCTAGGTTGATTGTAGAGGGACAAAATATTCTCCTAATAATTTCTTACTATATTTTCTTAAGGATAGCCAGTTTGTCATCCATATTATTGTACTCCCAAATTTTCTGCATAACAATAAGATAAACCCTCATTTGTTGCATTGGTTTTCCCTTCAAGGTTAGTGCCTATTTTTATGTATTTGCATCTATTTCTCAGTTCCAGTTTTCATTTCCACAACATAATTTTTATTTTGAAGAACGACATTGTGATTTATTTGTTATTTTTTGCATAAAAAATAAACTACTAATCGGTTAGAAGAATAAACTCTAATGAATACAATTTAATTAAATTTCACAGTGGAGACAGGAGGATACTTGGATTTCCAGTGGTATTGAAATTGTTAGAAGCTCCCTACCTCAAGCTCATATATCTAGCTCGGGGGTGACATTTGTAAGTAAGCTTGGTTTTCGTTCATCTAAGATTGTATGGAGAGTTAGAGTCTGAATCTAAGTTGCTAGGTTCTTAACCATAAGATATGTGTTGGTTTACTCTATGTGCAAGTGGATTTTATATGTGTGATTATTGTGCTATTTAATTCCGATTATGAATGTGTGGAACTTGGTTTCCTATGTGATTATAGATTGAAAATCTCTTGTGTATTTCTTGAGTAATGGTAGGTGCATGTGTTAAAGTTAAGGAACATAAATTACTGTAATTTTAATCTCTAGTGTGATCCTTGAGAAGTGGTTTAAACATCTATGTTTATTTAATATTCATAATAACGTTCAGGAAAATTATTTAATAGTTTAATAAGATATTACAGTATGTGAATTCCATTGGGTTATGTGCCATCGATATTAAGATTCCCAGCATGTTGTAGACTGTGGTTGTCCCTTCTGCGTTGGGGTTGAGGATGATGTCAAGATGGTATATTAGTCGTATATCATCAACCAACATTTAGTTGATGGGAAGATTAGGTTGAATATTTATAAATATGGTGGTTGTTACCCTCTCAGACATTTAATGGAAAGAGGCTAAGGCATAGGTCGACTAGTTTGGGTCATTTTGAATAATCTTGTTTTGTTGAGGTAATTTGATTGGTTAGCCTTATTTCAACTAGTATTGTTTGGTAGAGGTAAGTTGACTAGTTTGGGTCATTTATACTAGTTCTATTTGGTCGAATTAAGTTGATTTGGTTACATCATTTCGACTAGTCCTATTTGGTTGAGGTAAGTCGATTGGTTTGGGTTGTTTCGACCAATCTTGTTTGGTTGAGGTAAGTTGGCTGGTTTGGGTTATTTTGACCATATATTATGTAATTTTTCTGAATATCAGGAGATGGGTAGATCTCTGTGATTATTATTAGTTTGTTATAAGAATCGAAACTAGGCCTTCGATTTTAAACCGTAAAAACTAGGAAGTGTAGTTATGTTGTATATATGTATATCTATATGTGCATTGAAGGGTCAGGTCAAGGCCTTAGAAGCCCAAAAGTATAAATCTAC
>APFE031356909.1:4198-24208 GCA_000404065.3 Pinus taeda | reverse complement strand
AGCTTTAGTTAGCTTTAGTTATTGCATGCACAACTAAGCTTAACTTAGTTGCTTTTATGTATTTATTCTAAACCAATATTGTAGAATCAATTCATTCTTTTTTTCAATTCTTGCTTGCTTCCTTCTTTCTCTTGCAAGCTTGTTTATTGTTTTGCATATCTAGATCCTTGTATCTCAAAATCTTACAGGTATCCCTCATAATGTACTTAGTCACTGCATTTGAACACTCTATCATACATCTTGGAAAACCGTTTCCCTTTATTGCTGAGGTTGCATGGTAGCGAAAAACCCTAACACTCAGCCATGAAAATCGCTAGCATTATGATAATGAGGATTTCAATGAAAGCAAGGACAAATTCTACTCTCACAAATCGATTCGGGGTATCCCTCATAATTTACTTAGTCACTGCATTTGAACACTCTTATCATACATGTTGGAAAACCGTTTCCCTTTATTGCTGAGGTTGCATGGTAGCGCAAAACCCTAACACTCAGCCATGAAAATCGCTAGCATTATGATAATGAGGATTTCAATTAAAACCAGCATTGACTTGTTAGAAAAATTTTACCCGGACAAAGGGACCCATAAATCGGTTGATTTAAAGTAGGCAAAGTCAACTTTAGTGGTGGAAAGGAAAAAAATTACCGGGACAAAGGGACTCATAAATCGGTTGAGGTAAAGTAGGCAAAGTCAACTTTAGTGGTGGAAAGGTAAATCTTAGTTTCGGTGAGGATATCGCAATCACACACTTAATCACTTGTGTAAAATTAAAACTATAACGCAACTCATCTCACTTTATATTATATGTCAAAATATGAAGAAATACATTGCTTGACGATGAACCACACTGGTTGGTTCGAAATGCGTCGACAAAAGATTGTTTATGTGATTTCGCGGAAAATTATTTAAATACATTGCCGTGATAAATGGAGGTTGCAGCTCTAAGTGAAAAACACAACAAACTTATTGCGATTTAGGCATCACTAGGTTGCGGAGTAAACTTTTGTAAAACTCGGTAAAACTAGTTGTCACGCGCCCACCAATATTTCTTCCACTATTTTTCCTCACTACCTCACACACTCTTGCTCTCTAACTTGCCTAACATGCCCAACATTACAAATGACTTTTACTTTCATATCTATCTTCACATACAAATTTCACATTAATTATATGACACATAAAATATTTAATATGCAATATGGATGATTTTACATAGTAAATGATTTTTTGAACTTGTAGGTCTTGTGCAGTGTAGGCAATAGTGGGGGAGTAAATGGTTGCTCATATCTGTTTACCAAGATTTATTGAATGCATGAACTCCTCTGCTGCTTTGTGGAATGGTCCACATTGTACTTTTGTTCTGACTTCAGTGATTCTGCCTGCAAACAAAATCACAACTGTGTAGTGGTTGACTGGGTAAGCATGGTGGTTGTCAGTTTGTTTAATGCGGTGGTTTGCATTAATATTTCCAACACTCCCACTTAATAACAACTGCTTCCATTGACAATTCCCAAGCAATCTTTGAGATAAGCAAAACTTCCATGTGCTAATAGATTTTTGAAAATATCAGCTAATTGTTCTTGTGACCTGTAGTGCTCCAACAAAATTTCATCATTGTTAATAAACTCTTTGATAAAATAATACTTAGCATCAATATGCGTGGTCCTCTTGTGAAAGACCGAATTCTTTGACAATATAATTGCAGATGTGTTATCTCAGAAAATAGTTGTTGCTCCCTCTTGGTCGTGGCGAAGATCCCTCAACATCCTTCTCATCCAAACTGCTTGACACGTTGCTATTGTTGCAGCGACATATTTGGCTTCTGTTGTTGACAATGAAACTATTGGCTACTTCTTGGAGGCCCATGAAATAGCTTCGGAACCCAAATGAAAAACATATCCTCACATGCTCTTTTTGTCATCGACAATTCCTGCACAATCATTGTCGGTGTAACCAACCAGCCTAAAATCATCTGTTGCGGTGTAAAAAATGCCCTAGCTTTGTCCCGTTGACATACTTTAGAATCCTTTTCGCTGCTTTCCAATGCGTTTCCTTAGGTGTCTCCATGAAGCTCGACACCAAACTCACTGCATACATTATATTCGGCCTAGTGGTGGTCAAATACATCAAGCTGCCTATCATGCTTTTGTATAGTGTTAGGTTGACATTGCCACTACAATCTTCATTGCTCAACTTCAACCCCATCACCATTGGAGTTGGTGTGGGCTTGCTTTTCTGCATTTTAAACCTCTCCAAAATGTTTGCTACATACTTTGCTTGAGAAATGAAAATGTCATTTTTTGTCTGCTTCACTTCTATGCCCAAAAAATATCTTGACAATCCCAAGTCAGTCATTTCAAATTCATTCTTCATGACTTGTTTGAAATCAGTGATGAGGAAGTCATCACTGCCTGTAAAAACTAAATCATCTGCACATAAGACAACAATGAGAATCTTACCATCATTCTCTTTGATGTAGAGAGTAGGCTCATCATCACATTTGTCAAAACCATTATCCAACAAGTAGGCATCTATCCTACTATACCATGCATGTGGTGCTTGCTTCAGCCCATAAAGAGCTTTCCTCAACCAATACACTTTGTCTTCTTGGCCTTCTACCTCATAACCAGGCAGTTGCACAACATAGACTTCCTCTTTCAGCACTCCATTTAAGAACGCTGAGTTTATTTCTATTTGATACACTTTCCATTTATGTTGCAATGGTAATCACTTCAACTGTATGCACCGTCTCCATCCTTGCGACTAACACAAACGTCTCTGAATAATCTCTTCCATGTTGTTGCTTGTATCTTTTGATAACTAGCTTTGCTTTATGCCTTTCAATCTTTCGATTGACATTGCTCTAGGTATTATAGACCCACTTCACTCTAATGACTTGTTTTCCTTGCGGAAGGTTCACTAACTCCCATGTGTCATTCCTTTCTATGCTTCTATTTCTTCCTCCATTGATGCAACACATTTTTATTCTTTCACTGCATCTTCAAAATGGATTTGGTCATCTACATGACAAAACAAAAAAAATCATGAATTTAGACTAGCGCTTCTATCAACTTCATCTTGCTCATAAATTTCATTTAATTTTATGAATTTTGGTCTTCTTGTGTTTGTTGAAGATGGGCTTGACATGTCACTTGGTGTTGCGCTTTGTGGTGTGCTTGAAGAAGCACTTGCTTGACTACGTGACACTGCCTTTTTATTTGTCGACGGTGTTGCTTGCTTCCTGCTTTGTTGCGCTTGAACATGAGTAGAGGGAGTCACTATTGGGGAATTGTTTGATGCTATCAATTCCTCTTTGTCCTCATGTGGTATACATGCTTTCACATTTATTGTCTTCTCTATACTTCCATTCCATGCTTCCTCTTTGATGAACTGCACATCCCTACTGATTATGACCTTCTTGGTTAATGGATTGTAGAGTTTGTATGCTTTGGATTCATCACTTTATCCAACAAATATACATTTCTCTCCCTTGTTGTCCAACTTCTTCCTCAACTTATTCGGGACATGTGCATAAGCCACACATCCAGAAACTCTCATGTGAGTGACACTATGCTTTCTTCCACTCCATGTCTCTTCAGGAACCATGTTCTCGATGCTTTTGGTTGGACATGTATTCAAGATATATGTTGCACATGTGACATTTTCAGCCCAATAATCATTTGGAAAATGCTTTTCCTTCAACATACTCCTTGGCATTTCCATAATGGTCCTATTATTCCTTTCTGCCACACCATTTCATTGAGGTGTATATCTTGCTGTAAATTGCTTGTGAATTCCATGTTTCCTACCAAAATGTAGGAAATCATTTGAGATGTATTCACCACCTCTATCATTCCTAAGGAATTTGATGTAGTGTCCACTTTTCTTCTCAACAAGAGCCTTGTATTGGCAAAAGTGCTCAAACACTTCACTTTTTGTTTTAGGAGATAGACCCATTTCTTCCTTGTGTAGTTGTCTATGAAGGTCAATACATAGTGGGTACCAACAATTGATGGTGTCTCCATTGGTTCACATAAATGTGAGTGGACAATATCCAAAGGTTCTTTTTCCCTTACTGAATTTCCTCCTGGAAATTTATCTCTATGTTGCTTGCCCAAGATACATCCTTCACATAGGCTATTAAATTTTTCTATTAGTGGCAAACCCTTCATCATGCCTTTCCTATGCAGCAAATTCAAAACTACAAAGTTGAGATGTCCAAACCTCAAATGCCATAACCAATTTTCATCTTTGACCTCTCCTTGATAGTTCACTTGTGTAACAACTGCCTCTTTTCTCCCATCCTCTTGTGAGTTCATTGATAGTTGTGCTTGTGCACCTTATTCCTTCACATATGATTTTATCTTTAGGGGAAACATTCTATTGTTTGTCATCTGAACCTTTGCAATCAGCTGTTTGCTTGAGGACTTATCTAAGATTGTGCACACATCATCTTTGAAAAAGACATTATAGCCCTTTTGCATGAGTTGTCCAATGCTTATGAGGTTATGTTTCAGACCAGGGACAAAGTAAACATCTAAAATGTACTTCTTCTCTCCCTTATTTGTTAGGATATTAACTCTTCCTCTTCCTATGATAGAGACTTTTCTTTCAATCCCAAATGTCACTTCAGATTTCACACTTTGATCTAGATTGGAAAACATTTATATGTTCCCTCACATGAGATTGTTGCACCCTGAATCTAGATACCATATATCACTTTGTTTTTCTTGTGCTACATTACAAGCTAAAAACATGCTCTCATGGTTCTTATTATCTTTTTTGAAATTTACACTTCGTTTGTTACCTATGTCATATTGCTTCTTCTTACATTCATTTTCATAATGACCATACTTCTTACAGTAATGACATTGAACTTGAGATTTATCATACCTCTGACTTTGTGCTTGATTTTGGCTTTGCCTTGACTTGGATTTTGGTTGTTGCCCTTTCCACTTGTGCTTGAAGGGTTGCTTCTTCCACCTTTGTGTTGGATTCTTCCTCTTCCTCTAGTATATGATCTTGCTCTACCTCGGCCTTGACAAAAGGAAACTTATGTCTCGAAGTCATGCTCCAATGATGAGCTTGTTTCTCTATTCATTCTATGTTCATGAGAAATCACTAATGCATGAAGCTCATCCACTGAGAACTATGAAGATCATTTGTCTCCTCTATGGCAACAATAATGGCATCAAACCTTGCTGGAAAACTTCACAAACATTTCTGAACTATTCTCTTTTCTTCAAGTGCCTCACCATGAGATCTGATTGGAGTAACCAACCCAATTTCATGTGTAAAAAACGAGTCTACATTCTCACATTCTTTCATACAAAGTGTTTAAAAATCTCCTCTTAACAATTGGAGTTTTGTTGTCTTGACTTTTTGGATGCCTTGGTAGGCTATCAAGAGGGTGTCCCATGTTCGCTTAGACTTTGTCACTGCTGCAACCCTTGCGAAAATACTTTCATGAACTGCTTCAAAAATATAGAATAGAGCTTTTGAGTCCTTCTTCCTGATGTCCCTTAACAAATCTCTTTCTTCTTGAGACAAGGCAATGTATGTTGTTGCATTTGCTGGTTCTGGAAAACCATTCTCCATCAAATCCCAAATGTCTTGAGTCCAAAATAGGGCCTTCATTGTGATAGCCCAATAATCATAATTTTTTCCATTAAAATGAGGTATCTGAGGATTAGTCAAGCTTGGGCTTCATGTTTCCATTTCTGAGTGTAAAAAAAAAAAAACTTTCTACCTGCTCGTAAATACCCTTCAAAAATTCTGCCCTCAAAAACAAATTTTACTTGTTAGTAAAAACACTTGTTTTTACACTAACAATATTTAACCCCGCTCTCATAACATGTTAGAAGAAATCGGTTGCAAAAAAAAACTTTCTACATGCTGGTAAATACCCTTCAAAAATTCAGCCCTCAAAAACATATTTTAATTGCTAGTAAAAGCACTTGTTTCTACACTAACAATATTTAACGCGGCTCTGATACCATGTTAGAAAAATTTTACATGTGAAAAAGAACTCAGGTTGTGGCAAAGTCGGCAAAGTTAACTTTCCTCAAAACCAAATTTTAATTGCATGTAAAAACACTTGTTTTTACACTAACAATATTTAACCCTACTCTAATACCATGTTAGAAAAATTTTACAAGGGCAAAGGAACTCAGCTACCTCCTCGTAAATACTCTTCAAAAATTTTGCCCTCAAAAACAAATTTTAATTGCTTGTAAAAACACTTGTTTTTACACTAACAATATTTAATCCCTCTCTGATACCATGTGGAAAGTTAAATCTTAGGTTTATATCGCAACTACACAGAGACTTAATTAAAAACACAGAGTTCACTCACTGCAAAACTGAGTAAAATAAAAGAAGTTGTAGAAATTTACTTGTGTAAAATTAAAACCATAAAGTACCTAACCACAATTTATATTATATTTCAAAACATAAATAAATACATTCCCGTGATAAATGGAGGTTGTAGCTCAAAGTTAAAAACACAACAAACTTACTGTGATTTATGCATCGGTGGGTTGCAGAGTAAATCTCTGTAAAACTTCATAAAACTTATTTCACGTGCCCACCAATATTTTATGCATCCCTGGGTTGCAGAGTAAATCTCTGTAAGACTTTGTAAAACTTATTTCAGGTGCCCACCAATATTTCCTCCACGATTTTCTCTTCACTACCTGGCAAACTCTCTCTAACTTGCCCAAAATGCCCATCATTACAAATGACTTTTACTTGCATATTTATCTTAATATACAAACTTCACATTAATTACATGATAGAGAAAATATTTAATATGCAACATAGATGATTCTACATAGTAAATGATATTATAAACTCGTAGGCATTGTGGATTGTGTTCTCCTCACTACCTGGCAGACTCTCTCTCTCTAACTTGCCCAAAATGCCCATGCTTACAAATGACTTTTACTTGGATATTTATCTTAATATGCAAGGTTGTACTTCTGATTTGACTTCAATCCTTCTATTCAGTCCTTCTGCCTCCAAACAAAGTCGCATGTGCGGTGGTTCACTGGGCAAGCATGGTTGTTGTAAGTTTGTTTAATTTGGTGGTTGGAATTAATATTTCCAACATGAATCTATGTATTTGCATTTCCCACGTTGTTGGCCTCCACTTTATATATGAAATCACCTTCAACTTATGCAGTTGGAGTACCTGAGTCCTTTGAACCTCTGCAGCTGTAAAGACCAATATCAAAGCTTTCCAAGGTTTCACTCCATATCAAATGGACAAGCACTATATGAGCGTCTGCAAATACCATCCCGAAAGCTCGCTAGAGGCTTATTCAGATAATTTCTCTGATGACAATGATCATCCTTCGTATGCAGATGAGGCCGAATTTTTTGACTCAGAAATTTCATTGGCCTTCTCCTCAACACGCACCAACCCCACCAGACCCTCAAGGTCAAAGGAGGATCATAGCGAAGATGTAATCGAGTTCAACTTCTCTATTTGCCGCGCCAATCCCCAATACTCAAATCACTGTATTTGTTCAGCAGATGACTTTTTTCATCAAGGCTAGCTTCTTCCCCTCCAACCAAGTCCTAAACCTTTAGAATAAGACATTGATACAAAGTCTATTTCCTCTCTGCAGTCCTGTAGTGACATCCCTGTAGTCAATACTCAGTCCCCCCCCGTTGCTCAAAACTACAACCAAGCTAAAGATATCTTTATTTGGACTAAGAAAGTCAGCTAAGCATGACATTGGTTTGCAGTCTCCTTGTGCTGAATATGCAGGAACTGCTGTTGATATGGACTTGCCTATGCGCAAGCAGAATACTTAGTTTATTGTGAAATTAAAAGTGGTGGAAGTACCAATTGTGTCTCTTTTCACTAAGAGTGCCAAGAGAGATGGAAACAATGGGTTTCAGAAGAAATTAGAGGACCTTGGTCATGGAGGAGGACAAACTTGTCAAAATATGGCTGGAGATAAGAAGAGAGCCAAGGAGATTGTTTAGAAGTATGTGAAGATGATCAAACCTCATGTTAAAATTTTACAGAGGTCTAGTGAGAAAATTAGGTCTGGAGTTTTGGAGAAACCCAAAGTCAAAAATAGAGTGAAAAATGGGAGATGCCAGGGTTCAGAGAGTATTCAAAAACAGATCTCCTTCTCATATTTATCTGGTAACCTGACGGTATTTTACAAGCATTTGGGTAAGCGGAAACAATAACGACCTTATGACATGCAGCAGAAGCTTGCCAACCATAGCAGTGAGAGTACATTGATGGAGGGACAAAGTGCCATCCAAGGAGCCATTGCCCATTGCAAGCAGTCCAGTTACATTGATTCATGAGAAGCAGTGTGATAGCAGCCCTACCTTGTTCTCTACATATAATCTCCCTCTTAATTTAGTTGAAGAAACTAACTTTTGTGGGTTCAGTAGTGTCACCTGACGTTATCTTTCAGTGGCGAGGAGCTAAGTTGAAGGGCAACAGACTTGTTTATTTGTGCCTGATTATAATTTGTAAAATATTTTTTTCGCGTGATAGTTTGTTCAATTCAAAAGAAGCGTACTTACAATGTCTATGACAAGGACTGGCAGTGTAGTATCCTCCCTGTATTCTCAGGTCAGTATGGGATAAAATTATGCTGTATTTGAAATGTAAATGTGTTTTATGACTGGGATCAATCAATTTGCGATGAGCTTTGAATTTGATGTTGGTGACTTAAATTGATTGTAATGGACCTGTTCGGCTTCCTTTTGGATAGATGCTCATCCCTATGTCTAGCATGCATGCAAAATTTTGAGTTTTCATAAAACACCAAAATGCATTAATATTCAGTGTTAAGTGAATAGCTTTTTATTCACGTCAATAAAACAATACCGTTTTTATCAACATAAACAAATACAAATACAAACCATAGCCGAGCTGGAGCTACAATTATATTGCCAAAATCAGACCACGAATTGTATAAGAATCGAGTACGTCCTTTATAGAGCAATGAAACAAACACACCGAAAAAAAAGACTTGGAGACAATAGAACTCTTTCAATAATGCTATTAACATATTTATGCTAGAGACATATGAGCAATATTCTTAATATTTGTAGGACAATGATTCAAATGATGAAATTTTTTAGTTGGATGAGGACCTTGAGGAGAGTCAAGAGAATAAAATTTTAGCATTTCACAAACAAATGGACAATATTACTATTTTATTGGGAGTAGTAAAGCTAGCTTGCTAATCAGTTTCTTAAAATTTTGAAAAAGAAGCAATATCATTTTGTAAGGCAGTTCTCCAGCAAGAGCCATTGTTACTTTTTAGCCAAATGGGTGGGTGAAGGTAACAAAAAGGAAAAGGAAAAAAAGTAAATCCTAAAACCAGGCTTAAGTTGGGTGATACTTTTGTTTTTGTTAATATGTTTACCTATATGTCTTCTTACAATTTTGTTTTGGTCTCTCTTGAAAACCTCGCCTTCAGGGGTATTGTAAACCCCATGTAATCTCCTTTTCGTTATTAAAATTATATGGACAAATTTATAAAACAAAAAAAACATTTTGTTGTCCTCTCATAATGGTCAACCTATACTGCTTGTTTTAGTAAAGTTCCTATCCCCACAATCTCCTCCACTTTCTATGTCATTGTCCATGGGCACTTCAATATGTAGATAAAGTTGTTTTGAGGTGATTAGTCCTCTCACCACTTTTTTTTTTTTTTTTTTTTTCCTCACTAGGTTGACCCTAGGTCACTCCCAACTTTTTTTAATTATTTCGACATTTCATTGCCCTTTTCCTCAACACACACCAACCCCACCACACTCTCAAGGTCATATACAATTTGGTAGTATTATTGTGATGAGTTGGCTTTTAGCTTGTGTGCACTACTAATACCAAGGCATGTAACTTACTTGGTGTTTTTATTTTCATTTTGATATTCATTTTGATAACGTTACATTCCAGAGTTGTTTTCAACTTTCGTGCACTATCATTACGAAAATGGTATAATTTTTTTCTTCAAAATGTCCTAAATCCAAATGTTTTAAATATCTAAGAATTAACTAATAAAATGAAAAATTGAATTATATTATACTAGTATTTATGGGTTTCATCACTTGGTTATTTTTAAAGTTAATATTCCATTAAACAAGCAAAGTTACAATTATGTCACAACCTTATTAGATAGTGGCTTACCACATGGAAAACCATACAACTAGAAAAACAATGGGCTATCAATCCAAAAATAAAAGAAAATTATATCTAGGCCAAATCTCCAAAACGAAGAGTGATCAATAAGGACTTGATTATACAAAGTTTGATGCATAAGAGAAGCTATAGGTTGACTCTTAACTAGACCATACAAGAGAACACTCAAAATTTCTAGAAAAATAGCCAAACTAGATAGACAAAGAAACTAAATTCATAATAAGACTAGGTAGAAGTGGAGGTGTCCACCTCGATGGGTTTGGTGTGCCCTTGGTTGCAACCACTTAAACCTAAAGAAAGAGAAATTTTGGCTTCAATTCTGTGAGATGTGCCCCCATTTCGTTCTAGTGCAGCACCATCCTATATCTCTTCTTTCGGATAATTGTTATCCGTGATTACCCTACCTAATAGGATTTGCATACGCAAGTATAAATCTATTATCAACAAATAATGATTTAATATGCATGAGGTCAAGCACCCAATGAGTAATATTTGATATTAATTCAACATATACTAGAAAACCTCTCTAAATTTAAGATTCACCTCAAACACATGAATTTATTCCTTGACCTCCATTAGGATCTACTCTCTCAAAATATGAGCTAAAGTATTTCCATGTGAATGAGCTCGAGATACAACCAACCCTATGTGACTGCTACTATTGTGTCTACATTCTTCCTTCTATGGAATGATGTTTTTGAACTTAGCGAGCTAGACCATGTGCTTGCACTGCACTCTCTGGGCTGTAGACCAAAGAGTTGAAGATAAGCTAAGGTGCCAAAAACTCTTCACGACTCAAAGCGTCTTTGGCAAGCTAGAGTAAGATCGAATAGAAACAATTGCACTAAACGAAAAGTAGTAACACTACAACAAGAATGATAGGCCTAAAGCCTCAAATCGACAGAGGTATAGGACAATGAATGATAAGAGGCATAGGACAATGAATTCTAAGGACCAAGTCGACATAAAGAATGATGAAAGTGGAATCATGGCCATTTCCAACCCACCATCCATGTGTGCAAAAATCATAGCCCAACACAATATAGATTGAAATGTTACCATAACCACTTTCCTTCATTTCTACAACACCTCAGCTCATACCACATAGTAACATTAATTTAGGTTAGAAAGTACATCACCCTCACTCATAAAGTAAGGTGATGCCATTTTCAACTAATCATATGTCAAATTATGTAAGAGGGTTAATCACTTGTTATCAATACATTAATCATTAAATATACATAAAAACATTAACTTCAAACCATTTACATATATCTTAAACAAAAAAGTATGCAAATCTATATTAGTTATTTACATTAATAAAATTAAAAATAAATAATATATATATATATATATATATATATATAAAAGGATTATAAAGTGAACACCTATCCAAATAACTACCCTAGTAAGTGTCTATGCTTTTGCAAACTGTTTTGCAATTCATCCTTACCAGATCGTTATCGACGATAACGTAGTGTAAATACTATAAATTTAATATATTGAAAATGCACCCAGATTTAAGATTCTACTTGTCCCTCACATAATGCTTTGAAAAAATACAAAATATCCCCTCCGCATAGAAGAAAGGGACTTTGTTGGGATTTTAGCATTTAGACACATGGTGCATTTAATGTTCCTCGCTATTCTACTTTTAATGTCCCACAATTTTATACCTTTCAAGAATATGGAAAAGGAAGTATCTGCTCATTTGCCCACCTCATTCTCATGTCACGAGGATGAGTTTTTGTGGTTTTAATGAATTAACACATATACCTACCTATATATTTAGTTTTATTTCCTTAAGGCTGTAGTCATAATAATATTTCAAACCTCGCAATCTTCTCTTGTAAAAGACTAGAATCATAGTAATTTAAAACATCTACTAAAAATAAGATGAATTAATCATGTATGGAAATTAAGAGATAGATTTGTTTTTCTATAATATAATGATAAATTTTCTATTATTTAAAATAGTTTTTTAAATACATAAATAAATTTAATTTAAAAATATTATAACATGTGAAATATAAAAATCATTAAAAAAATTCTTATCAAATTTGAAATGGAAAAATCCCTCACCAAAAACTAGGTTTCTTTTACCAACCACATCCCTGGTGAAAGGCAATTTCCCACACTGGTGTGAAATATTACTTTCCCATGGCCTGCTTTGTCTATTGACAATGTGCAAAATTCCCTAAAGTATAAGGTGACATGGTCTACATCAGATGAAAGTCCTAAGAAAAAGTTTAGTTGTCTCTCCACCAACTTTGGAATGGTGTACATTGTCCAATTTGCATCTTTATCCAACCTTCTCCATGTCTCCACCATACCCTAGATACAGAGTATACAACATTTATGAAAGTATGCAGCCTCTAAGTTGATTTTTCTTTGAAGCGACTTTCACAGAGGCCTCTAATGGAAATGCTGAACCTCAATACTACATTATCCATGACTGCAGGCACAAGGTGCCACTCTTTGCAGAGTGACGACTAGGAGACATAAGTCTAGGTAGAGGAAATATATGTCCTTAGCGACATAGATATTTATTCTAAGAAACTACCACCCATTAAGTATGCAGGTAATGGTAGCCACCCCTATTCATTCTGACAGTGCTCAATACAAAGCTTGTACATGATATAGTTGTGGTTAGAGGATTCAACGAGTGGCCCATATAACAAGAAGGACAAGTTTTACTCTTCGAAACCCATTAGGTGTATCCCGTATAATGTAGTTATTCACTGCATTTGAACCCTCTATCCTGATTTTAGAAAACCCTTTCCCTTTATTGCTGACGTTGACTGGTAGCGCAAAATCCTAACACTCAGTCATGAAGATCGCTCACTTTACGATAATGGGGATTTCAATAAAAACAAGCGTTGAATCTATATGCATTTTCATTGCCCATGCTGTAGGCCTCCACTTTATATATGGTATCACCTTCAACTTATCCAGTTGGAGTATCAGAGTCCTTTGAACCTCTACAACTGTAGAGACCAATATCAAAGCTTTCCAAGGTTTCACTCCATCTCAAATGGATAAGCCCTATATGAGTGTTTGAAAATACCATCCCAAAAGCCGGGTAAATTATTATTCAGATAATTTCTCACGAGCATGAGAATCCTTCATATGTAGACGAGGCCAATTTTTTTGACTTAGATATTTCATTTCCCTTCTCCTCAACACACACCAGCCTCACCACACCCTCAGGTTCAGACGAGGATCATAGCGGAGTTGCATGTGATTTAAATTTCTCTATTTGCAGTGTCAATCCACAATACCCAAATCACTACATTCGTTCAGCATATGAATTGTTTCATCAAGGCCAGCTGCTTCCACTCCAACCAACTCCTAAACCTTTAGAATATAACTGATACAAAGTCTATTAGCTCTCTCGAGTCCTCTAGTGATGTCCCTGTAGTCAATACCTAGTCCCCTAGGTTGTTAAAAACTACTACCAAGCTAAAGATATATTTGTTTGGATTGAGAAAGTCGACTAAACATCACATTGGTTTGTAGTCCACTTTTTCTGAATATGTAGGTACTGTTTTTGCTATCAAATCTCTTGCTCCCAAGTAGAGTAGATATTATAATGTGAAATTAAAAGTGGTGGAAGTACCTCTTGGAAAGGTGGAGAAGACAAAGCATGAATTAACACATAAAGCACAAGTTGCTGCTCTTCTATTGATCACACAAAACACGATGCTTACAATGAACTTGGCGAAGGGTATTTATCCTTTTCTAACTAGCTACTTGCCTAAAATAACTTGACATACAACCACATGCAATCACACAATACTTAACTCGACTTGACTCAACACTCAAACACTCAACCACTCAATCACTGAGTTAACTCACTCTATATGTTTAGCCAACTCCACATACAATAGTAGTTATCTTATTTTAATGCTCCCCCTTAATTACGACTTCTAAACTAAAACATGACTCATGACAACTCAAACATGTCTGTTGGTCTATGTCTCAGCTGGGCTTACAACATCCAATTTTATTCTATGAATCTCAAACACATATTGTGCTAATGAGTTAGTAAATATATCAGCCAATTGATCACTAGATTTACAAGACTTCGTGCGAACTTCTCCATTGCTCACAAGTTCTCCAATAAAGTGATATCTAGTATCAATATGCTTGCTCTTCTGATGAAACACACTATTCTTGGATAGTGTAGTCGTTGAGGTGTTGTCACAATATATTGTTCTTGATCTTCATTGTTTTTGCTTGATTCCATTAAGTACTGTTCTTAACTACACTGCTTGACATGCTGCTGATGTTGCTGCTACATATTCTACTTTTGCTGATGAAAGTGTCACAATGGGTTGCTTCTTAGATGACCATGAAATCACACCTAAACCAAGGTGGATCACAAAAGCAGAAGTGCTCTTCCTATCATCCAAACTTCCTACAGAATCACTATTTTTGTATCCAATCAAACCCTTCTTTTTTGTGCTTGCATACATTATACCACAATCTATATTTGTTGCTATGTATCTCATAATTCTTTTTCCTACACTCCAATGTGTGTCTTTTCGAGTCTTAATAAATATGTAGATCAAACTCACTCCCTGCATGATATCTGGTCTTGTAGTTGTGAGTTACATGAGGCTGCCAACCATAGAGCCTAACTTAACTTTGTTAAGTTAAGTTATCATGAGGCAGCCAACCATAAGCCTTCATCATCCTTGCTTAACTTTATACCTGTTACAACTAGTGTAGGGAAAGGTTTGTAATTTTCCATCCTGAATCTTTTCAAGAAAGCTTTGGAATATTTATTTTGACAAATAAAAATTCCTTTTTCATATTCCTCAACTTCTATGCCAAGAAAATATTTCATGAGACCAAGATGTGTCATCTCAAATTCTTTCATCATGGTTGCTTTAAGTTCATCTATCTCAAAATCACTTGTAAAAATCATGTCATCGACATATAAGAAAACAACCAAAATCTGTCCATTCTCATTTACCGTTGTGTATATGGTAGGCTCAATGTTTCTTATGCAAAATCCATTCTTAATCATATAGTTGTCAATTCTGCTATACCAAACTCTAGGCACTTGCCTCAATCGATAGAGCACTTTCTTCAGCATGTAAACTTTGTATTCATTACTTTCAACTTCATATCCTGGCGGCTAGTGCACATAAATTTCTTCTTCTAGAATTCCATTCAATAAGGCTAATTTCACATCCTTCTGATATACTTTCCACTCGTTCTGAGCTGTTGTGGCTAGAACTGCTCTTACAATATCCAATCTCTCTACCGAAGCAAATGTTTCTCCAAAGTCTATTCTCAGTTGCTGCGTGAATCCTTTTGCTACAAGCCTAGCTTTGAATCTATCAATTTCACCTTTCTCATTCAACTTTGTCTTATACACCCACTTCACACCAATTAGATTTTTGTCCTTTGGTAAATCAACCAAATCCCACTTATCATTCTTTTCAATAGCTTTAATTTCTTCATCCATGGATTACACCCAATTTTCATCTATGGTTGCTTCTCCAAATGAATAAGGTTGGAATGACAACAATGCAAAATTTTAACTAACATCCAAATCATCATAAATATCTTTCAAACTTCTCATCTTTCTCTTACCATTGTTTGATTCATCACTTGATTGATTTCTGGGAGAATTTTGATCTGTTGATCTGCTTCAAGGTCCATGTTGGAGTCCTTGTTGGCATGTCTCTATTTGGTGTCTTCACCTGTGATTCTTACTACACCTTTTTTGCCACATCATCTTCTTCCACCAGTGGCACTTGTGCATCAACTATTTTATCTACAGTTCCATTCCATGACTCTTGTTCCTTGAACACAACATCTCTACTAATTATGGTCTTCTTTGTGATGGGGTTATACAATTTGTAAGCTTTTGATTGCTCACTATAACTAGTGAATATGCATTTTTCACTTTTATCATCCAATTTTTCTCTTCGCTCCTTAGGCACATGTGCATAAGCTACACATACAAATACTCTGAGATGAAATACGCTGCAATACATACCTAACGATGCTTGTCCCAGTACTCTGTTCATCACACTCTTTGTAGGAGATCTATTGATCACATAAATAGCACATGCAACTGCTTCTCCCCAATACTCATTAAACAAGTTTCTGCCTTTCAACATGCTTCTTACCATGTTCATAATTGTCCTATTCTTTCTCTTTGCTACACCATTCTGCTGCAATGTGTACCTAGTTGTAAACTGTCTTTTGATCCCATGTTGTTTGTAGTAATCATGGAATGCCTTTGAGTCATATTCTCCACCATGATCTAGCCTCAATACCTTGATCTATCGATCACTTTGTTTCTCTACTAAGGCTTTGAATTCCTTTAACTTTGCAAAAGTTTCAGACTTCTGCTTCAAGAAGTAAACCCAACTCTTTCTGCGATAGTCATCAATGAAAGTGAGGAAGTAACAACTTCCACCAATCGATTGTGTGCTCATAGGTCCACACATGTCTATATGCACTAGCTCAAGAGTTTGCTTTGCTCTGCATGCAACTACCTTTGGAAAACTTTCACGGTGTTTCTTTCACAAGGTGTAACAATAATAAGTACTAGTAGGTTATTTGATGGGAGGTAATCCTTTGACCATCTCTTTCTGCTACAAGAATATTAAACTAGAAAAGTGCAAGTGTCGAAATCGAAACTGCCATAAACAATAATCATCAGAACATACAATTGTAAAATAACTCACTTGACCACTGTAATTCAAAATTAGAGGAAAGAGTTTGTTCCTCGTTATTTGTACCTTTTCTATTAGTTTCTTGCTTGGGTCTTGTCATATATAACAACTTCTTGACCTTGAAATATAGCTTTGTATCCTTTTTGTGTTAATTGACCAACACTTAACAAATTATGTTTGAGACTAGGAACATAATATACCTATGAGATTGTCTTCGACTCCTCGTGCTTGGTCAGAATGTTGACAACTCCTTTACCATCTACTTCCATGGTCTTGTTAGTCCCCAACTTTACGTTTGTTTTCACAGATTGATCGAAATTTGCAACCAAATCCTTGTTGCCTATCATGTGGTTACTGCAATCACTCTCTAACAACCACACACTAGAAAAAGGTTCATGCATGGTATGATAAACTAAGAACATGGAGTTAGAACTCTCTGTAGTGACATTAGCTATTCGGTTCCCTTGATTAGATATCTTCTTCCTACAATCATGAGCATAGTGACCAAATTTATTGCAATAATAGCATCTCATCTTTGATTTGTCAACTCTTTGATTATTGTTGAAGCTTCTGTAGTTTCTTCCACTTCCATGTTCATGCTCTTCTCGGCTATCTCTCTAACCACCATATCTTCCACTTCATCCTCTACCTCTCGATCTACTTTTGCCTCGACCTCTATCTCTTGAAATAGAAACTTGACTTTTGAAAGCAGTCTTTAAAGTGGAATCCTTATTTCTATCTATCCTTGCTTCATACGATAGAAGTGATCCCATCAGCTCATCAACTATTAATGATGCCAAATCCTTGGATTCTTCTATGGCTGCTACATCAAATTTGGTAGACAAAGATTGGAGGACCTTCTCAAACACTGTTTGATTTTTTATATATTCACCATAATCTTTAACTGATTTACGACAATTATGACATGATTCATGAAAGAATTGATGTCCTCTGTCTCCTTCCTCTACAAACTTTCAAAATCTCTCCTAGTATTCTGCAACTTAACAATATTGACTTTGCCCATACCTGTATAGTTTGTCACCAAAGTATCCCATGCTACTTTTGTTGAAGACGTGATAATAATATTCTGGAACACTTCTCAGCCCACTCCTTGCTAAATAAGTTGGAACGCTTGTGCATTCTTATTCTTGTATTTCTTCCATTATTCCCTCTCTGTATAACTGAGAACTTGTTCTTCTTCTTCGTTCTTAGGTTTTGAAAACCCGAACTTGACATAATCCCAAACATCATGTGCCTACAACGTGGTTGCCATCTTAATGGCCCACACATCATAATCTTTCCCTGTAAATGGTGGGAACTTGGGTTGCAAATTTGAGAAAGCCATCTTTCTCCAAAAATTTCTTTTCAAAAAAAAAAAATCTCCTTATATTTGCAAAGCTCGTTTTTCTAAAAAAAATACCTCTATCAATAAATCCCTTATTTATTTGTTTTTATATAATAAATATTTTATATAAAAAATTTATATATATAAAAACAAAAACTTTATAACAAACTCCATGAATTTAATTCAAACATGAATATAACTCCAAAAAATACCCACATGATTTTTCAATAACGCCTTTTAAACTCGTTGTGTGATTGTTGTTTACTTGTCTTGTGTCTTTCAAAAAAAGCTACCAGTTTTCAACCAAATTCACTGTCTTCGCTCACTGGCTCATGGCGAATTTTTATTTTCTTCTTCTGCTAGCAGTGTCTAGGGCTATGGCCCTCTTCCTCTCTTTACGCTACGAATTAAAAATAGAAAAATTGATGGATCGACTCCTGGTTACTATGGTTGTGGCGCTTCTCTCCACGACGCTTCTCATAGTGGCTCTGTAGTCTAGTGCATAATCACTTATGCAACAACGATTCAACAAAGTGAACGGATTTGCAGACCTTCTATGCGCGATGTTGACATAGTAGCTCAGTTGTGGCAGTTCATAAACCTATCAATTTAAACTTATTCTCATCTCTCATACCAATTTTTTGGAAAGGCAGATGATACAAAGCATGAATTAACACATAAAACACAAGATGTTTTTCTTCTATTGATCACATAAAATATGATGCTTATAATGAACCCGGTGAAGGGTATTTATCCTTTTCCAACTAGCTACTTGCCTAAAATATCTTGACATGCAACCACATGCAATCACACACTCAAAGTCATCTATCACTTAACTCGACTTGACTCAACACTCAAACACTCGAACACTTGAACACTCAACCACTCAATCACTCGGTTAACTGACTCTCTATGTTTAGCCAACTCCACATGTAGGAGTAATTATCTTATTTTAAGAACATCAATGGTGTCTCCTCTCACTATGAGTGCCAAGAGAGATGGCAACAGTCAGTTTCAGAAGAAATTAGAGGACCTTGGTCATGGAGGAGGACAGACTTGTCAAAATATGGATGGAGATAAGAGGAGAGCCAACAATATTGTTTAGAAGTATGTGAAGAAGATGAAGCCTCATGTTAAAATTTTACAGAGGTCTATTGAGAAAATTAGGTATGGAGATCTAGAGAAACCTAAAGTTAAAAATATATTGAAAAATGGTAGATACCAGGGTTCAAAGAGGAGTTATAAGGAGATCTCATTGTCATATTTATATCGTAACTTGAAGGTGGTTTACAAGCATTTGGGTAAGGGAAAGAACAACACACTTCTGACATGCAGTGGAAGCTTCCCAAGCACATCAGTGAAACTAGATTGGTGGAGGTACAAACTGCCATCTAGGAGTCATTGCATATTACAAATAGTCCAGTTACATTGGTTGATGATAAGAAGTACAATAGCTCCACTACTTTGTTCTGTACATATAAGCATCCTCTTAATTTACTTAAGGAAACTAACTTTTGTGAGTTTAGTAGTGTCACTAGACTTTATCCTCCATTCATGAGGATCTAAGGTGAAGGTTAAATGATTTGTTTATATGTGCCTAATTATAGGCTGTAAAATATTATTTGGCCATGATAGTTGTTCAATTCAAAAGAAGTGTACTTACAATGTCTATGTGTTACACTGAAATTTGTCACCATGACTATCTGCAGTGAATATGGCTCCATCAATAGTCATATTATCCTCCTTGTCAAGCCTCATACCTCTGCTCTTCATGTCAAAC